>OMKK01055753.1:0-13352 GCA_900302305.1 Polymixia japonica | reverse complement strand
AGAGATATCAAAAAAAAAAAAAAAAATAAAAATATAAAAAAAATTTTAAATTTTTTTTTTTTTTTTTTTTTTTTTTACATTAACCCCAGAAACAAACAGCATCTCTTCTTTTTTTTAGTTTTTTTTTTTTTTTAGTTTTCTTGAACATGATTATTTTGTAGTTCAGAAGAAGACTAAAATAAGTGATAATCATGTGTCTGGATATTCAAGACATGAAGGCACCCTGATGTGACATGCCTACATTGGGCAGATCTGTCTGCTAATTACAACCTAGCTCTCAGGAGGGAGGTACTTGTGTGGTGGGGGCTTTTTTTAATGATGCGAAGGGGTAGCTATAGTATAAATACCCACATCATTGTACTGGGAGGCAGCATATCCTCAGTTGTGCTCCTACCCTAAGGATATACAGTAGCACCAGGAGCTCACTGGTGCTGAAGAGATTTTTTCCTCCCTTTGGATGTTGGTATGTGTATTTTTTTTTTTTTTCCCTCTCTAACTCCATCTCTGGATGAGTATAGGCAACATTTGGGCTCTTCCTAGGCCTTGAGTGACTCCTATCCCAGTGGGAGAGCAATCAGGCTGAGGAACTCAGAGCAGATTTTGGCCGTCTCTGTGTTGAACTTGTTGTTAAAATGAGCAGCGTGGGTGATGGTTGGAGAGCCTGAACGGCCTGTGGAGAATCCAGGGTTCGCTGACTGAAAGCTAACGCTGAAATCGAAATCCCATCGCTCTGATTTAGCTGCTTCACTGCGCATTGCCTGGATTTATTCATAAAAACTTTCTGTAGAGGTGAACATGTAGATTTAGTCCGGTTTTTTAAGTTGAGAAAAAGACTGCAGCATTACAGAAAGTCATGATGTTTGAATGAACTATAACAACCTTGCTGACACTTTCCCTTTCTGTTTTTACTGAATGTCTTTCTGTTCTTTTTGCAGATTTCACCTTTGAAAATGTACACACGTGTAGCAAGCATCCTCCTCCTCATGGTGGCCTTGACAGCCGCCCACGGAGAGAGATACGTAGTGAAGAAGGTCGTGAAGGCTGCCCCCCAGTACCAACCCTACTCTGTGAAGAGCCATGGTAAGAAACTGTACCACTCTGCTCTCCATGTACAAATGTCTTTAACAATAGAGCACACTGGTGTTGTTTTTCTTCTGGGATATCTGCTTTAGTGTCAATTTAGCCCTCAGAAAAGTTGTCACTACAGTAAAAAATCATTCAAAGATGGCAAAACATTCTTTTTCATTTCAACATTTCCATACTTCATTCACACTCTTCATTCAAATGTTACCTCTTACCTTTGGACCTCCAGCTAGGGAATTAGAAATCTGGCATGTAGGAGCACTGTAGACACCCAAATTGAGGCAGGCTTCAGGCAGCCCTACTCTACTTCGAAATCTGAGCTAGAACTTGCTGCGGAACCATCTCGCGCCCTGATTGGCTAGAGGGGTGTGGATGCTCGTCCAATCGCGTAGACCTTTTAGAGTAGGTATTTGCGTAACATAATGCTTATTTACGGTGTATGCAGCCTTGCAGTCATTTCCTTCTCTGAAAGCAGTCTTTTAAGTAGATGCACTTATACGCAACCCATAAGTGCATCTAACTATTGTAGCTTTTACTGAGCTTTTTCGTTTTTCCTTCTAACTTTATTTAACAAGAATTTAAATTAACATTAAAACGTTTAAACATTTAAATTAACAAATTTCAAATGACTTGCCTTCAGGATTTTCATTTTTTAAGATCACATCAGCTGATATACGCTATACAATACAGATAGACACTATACAAATAACTTTTTTAGATTTGTTTTTTGTAGTTTTCTCAGATAACTCTTTCTGTTGTGCTGCCTGATGCAAACTGTTCATTTTATCATCGTGATGTTGAGTAGCTCATGTTTTTCATGTGATTGTTGGGATGCATTTGTGAGCTTCATGTGTTTCTATAGCAACATGTAACATTTGAAGGGCATACTGTCACCAACAACAGTTCCCTTGCAATTTTTATATGTGATCTGTTTCTTAGATTTAGCATTTATTGCACTTTAGTCATCAAAATGAAAACAGTTGTGGCTGCATTCTCTCAGTTACATTGACATATTCACAGCATAGCAATAGGTCAACTTCTCTGTTATTCTAGATCCTCTTTTTTATGGATACAAGAAACTACAAGACAAGATCAAATCATACTTCTCATTTATTTCAGAAACTTTCAGCAAAGTGTATCAATATGTATGTGTTGCTTTCAAAAAGCCATCAAAACGCACTCTCCAAAGCCAGTTATATTGTAGTTTTAACAACACATACACCCCTTATTTCTGTGTAAATCTAAACAATATTATTTTTATTTGAAAAAGCAGTTACAGACTATGCACCTCCTACTGAATTATTTTTAGTTGGACACTGACAATTACAGACCCAGAAGTGTGGTTTGTTTGGGTGTGCCTGCTTCACACAGAAGTTGAAACATCTGTTGGGCTTTATTCAAACTAGGCTACGGTTGGCCGAGAAGTGAGGCCTTTTACACTCCAGGGCATGTGACCACATTAAGGAAGCAGATTTAGAAAAGACTGCCTCCAATTTGGACTATTTGGAGTATTTTCCAAACAAGTCCCTTTGATGTTACCTTCAAACTGACCAATCGCCAGTGCATCCTAAACGTGATACCAAATTTGAGAGGAAAGAAATGTTTGGAATTGACTTTTAATTTTCTGAGAGAACAATGTTCGTAGTAGCAGTTGACAAAATATCACACAACACTGAACAATTAGTAGAATCAACTTTGAGAACAACACTGGCTCATGGGAAAACAACCTGCCCTGCCCCATATTCACTATCAAATGTCATTGAATTAGTGGCTTTCTTTAAATGATATTGCAAGATATTGATGATCTTTTCTATGAAACACCTATAAAGCAATGAATGAGTGATTTATTCATACATTTACTAATTTATTCATTGAGCATGTAAGCTCTCATAGCCATGTTCACATACTGGGAGCTGCTGGGTACAATCATAGTCTTATACTGGCCACTGGTATTGTCCACTGTGATGGAAATACTTCAGTATAATTCCAATTTGTGCTCAATGATAGCACTGTATTCACCAATCGAAACTGTAGTAACATTTTGCTGCAGTGTACAGACTATTGTTTCAATTACAATGTAATGAAAAGTAGTAAATTGGTTATTAAACAACAAGAATAGAAAAACAAATGTAATTACACATTTAGCCAACCATTCTTCCATTCTATGCAATTACAGAAGCATCACTTTACTGCTATGTCATACAATTTTAACACTATGTTACATTCATAATAACAGTAATGCACAAAAGAAAATCATTTTTTTATTTTACTTTTTTGTAAAGATGTACAGGATATTAAAAAAGATTTTGAGGTATTGATGACAATCGATGCTTTATTCTTTACAGTGGTGTCAGTGGCAGGTGAGCCTGGTGCCCCAGGTGAGCCTGGCCCTGAGGGGCCACCTGGCCCTGCCGGCCCCCCAGGTGAGGATGCTGTTGGTCACCCTGGACCCCAGGGACCTGCTGGACCTCCTGGACCTCCTGGCCACTCTATCTCTGGCAAGCCCGGATCCCCAGGTGGACCTGGCAAACCAGGTATTCCTGGTGCCCACGGTGAGAAGGGAGACACTGGAGCCACTGGCCCTCAGGGACCCAGGGGAATGCCCGGACCTTCTGGAAGCCCCGGACCCGCTGGCCTCTCCGCTACTGGCAAGCCCGGACCTTCAGGTCTTCCCGGAGCAATGGGACCAAGAGGAGAGACCGGTCTGAAGGGACATCCAGGTGTGCCTGGCCTGCCAGGGGCTAAGGGTGATAGGGGGGTAGGAATTCCCGGACCTCAGGGTGAGACAGGACCTGTTGGACCTATGGGCCCAGCTGGAGCCCCCGGTCAGTCTGCAGTTGGAAAGCCAGGAAAGGCAGGTATGCCCGGTGAGCCAGGAAAGTCAGGTACCCCAGGTAGGGATGGTGCCACTGGTCCTATGGGACCACAGGGACCCAAGGGCCACACTGGTGCCCCTGGTGTAGGTATTCCAGGTAAACCAGGTGAGAATGGAGCCCCAGGTCTGCCTGGCCAAGCTGGTCCCAAAGGCCACCAGGGACCCACTGGAGCCACTGGTTCCCCTGGAGTCCCAGGATATGGCAAGCCAGGTGCAAATGGACAGAAGGGAGATAGGGGAGCTACAGGTAGCACAGGTGCCACAGGTGCCAAAGGTGAGCAAGGTGCAATGGGACACACTGGTGCTACTGGTGCATCTGGACCCACTGGTCCTGCTGGCCCTCAGGGTCCAAGAGGTTTCACAGGTGAGAGTGGCCCAGCTGGTTCTAAAGGTGATGCAGGACCCACTGGAGCTCAGGGACCTAAGGGATACAAGGGAGATCAGGGAGCACAGGGTTTCCAAGGCAAACAGGGTTATCCAGGTGCAGCTGGCCCAGCTGGTGCCAGGGGAGCCACTGGATCTCCAGGTAACAAAGGTGACACAGGTGCCCCAGGTATGGCAGGTGCCCCAGGTATTCCTGGCCCCGCAGGGCCCAAAGGTCTTCCCGGCCGTGCAGGTGAATCAGGTGCCGCTGGTTCTGATGGCGCTCCCGGTCCCAGGGGACCTGCTGGACCTTCTGGTCCCGCTGGCGCTCCCGGCCTGAAGGGACATCCAGGTCTCCCCGGTGCTCCCGGCCCTGCTGGTTTGGCCGCTAAGGGTATTCCTGGACCTCAGGGACCCCCCGGTCTGCCCGGTGAGAATGGTGCGGATGGAGCTGAAGGTCCTGCTGGTCCCGCTGGCCCACCTGGTCCTCCTGGTGAGGTCATTTTTGAGAAGAGCATGGGCGTTGGTGAGGTCATGGTCAAGTCCCCCATGTCTGCTTTCACTGCCTCTCTGGCCACCCCCTACCCTGCTGCTGGCACCCCCATTAAGTTTGATCAGATCGTGTACAATGCTGAGAATCACTATGACCCTGAGACCGGCATGTTCACTTGCCAGGTGCCCGGAGTCTATTACTTCTCATACAGCATCCACGTAAATGGAGCTAATGCTCTGGTGGCTCTGTACAAGAACGGCCAGCCTGTTATGTTCAGCTATGATGAGTACAACAAGGGCTTCCTGGACCAGATGTCCGGTAGCGCCGTCCTTCTGCTCGACGAGCAGGACACAGTCTACATCCAGATCCCCGACGACGAGGCCAATGGCGTCTTTGCCGCCGAGAACGTCCACTGCTCTTTCTCCGGGTTCCTTATTGCCTCAACGTGATACGGTGTCAGTTCCCAAAAGCCACACAACTAAATTTGCCATCTATTTCTCAAACTACAGTAAACTCCCTGTTTATTTTCCTCAGCCAAACACAGACAGGTAGTTCACTCTCTTCTTTGAGGAATGGTAGCATATCGACTTGAAAAATACGAGAAATGGGTGCTTAGAAGAAGGAAATCTAATTTATGAAAACAGGTTATCAGGGATGGGGAAAGCAATCCAAAAGGTTACCAGTGAGCTTTTGTAATGGAGACAGCATGTGAAATTGAGGTGTTATAACTGTGTTGTGTCCTGAAATTTTTCTTTTCCACTTTTTTTTTACTGACTTCAACTGGTGATTCTTATTTTGTGTTTGTCTGGTTTTTTTTTTTTTTTATTTTTTTTTGTACAACCTTGTTTTTTGGAGACCAATAATCTTATTAAAAGTACACAAATATTTTCTATGCAACATGTTGTACCTGTTGTCCTTGTATGTGACTTGAATATTGTGAAACAGTAATGGTCAAATTGACCATTCTAGTGATACATGATATAAGACACCAACAATACTGTCATACAAATACAAACTGTTTACCAACAACATTGTTATATCCCTAAATATGCATTATGTCATGTAAAGCATAATGACCAAAATAAAAGATGTCTTACCGAATGGTTTTGTCTGAGTAATACTTTTTTTTAATGGAGCCACAAATAATGAAGAAAAAGGTAACTGGATTTCTAATATATAAATAACTTGAAAGAACAAATTAAAGATTATTAAGAATATTATTTAATATAATTCTTTATTGATCCAGTTCTAGTTTTGCTTGCACCCCACCACAGGGTGCTCAGAGTACAGGGGCAGCTACAGAACAGCCCCCCTGGAACTGATAGGGATTCAGTGTTTTGCTCGAGGGCACTTAAGCAGCACAGATGCTCATTCTGCCTCCTTGCTGCCCATTACTTATAAAATATGGCTGAAACTGGGATTCAAACCCATGCGGTAGCGTCTCCTGCACAGCCCATGGTAAGGTAAGAAAAGCACTAAACAAAGTACTTGTCATTTTCAGTGTCACTTGTTAAAACACAGGTGCAGCAACATTCGCAAAAAAACCTGACACAACACCAACACATTCTACTGTTTCCTACCAATGCATGGGATAGTATTGTTAATAAGCATAGTAGATGCAGTAGGGGACAAGCTATAGGAATATGACACATACAATAAGCATAATATATAAATACGATGTTTTCCCTACGAGACTAAAGCTGTGTGCTGAATTTAGTTGGTGGGATGAGGGACAGGGTGGCTCCTTTGGTAGGGAAGAGGTTGTTTGATCCTCCTTGGGAGAGAGAGGTAGTGGTGAGGTGAGGGGGCCAGGGAGACATAACAGAGGGTAAACTGGTTTGAGGAAACTGCTGGGGATTGCAGGCCATAAGCCACAAGCAGCTGTGGAGGCTGCCATTCAGAGACCAGCCTGTGGTTTGGGTGAGAGGTGGGGCAGAGGTGGGATAGACAGGAAGGACACAGAGGGCAGTGGCGGTCACATGAAACGCAGAAAGTGGTAAGACTCCATGACCCTGTCGCCACCCTCCGAAATCATTATGTCAACTTAAAGGAATATTTCACTACATGCATTACATTTTAATTTGTTAATATGTTTACCTGGTATGACTTCATTCACTGTCAACTTCTGACATTATTTACCCACGGTTCTTATAGTACACCACAGGCATTCTGGGATTCGTCCTTCATTCGTCCTTCATTTGTTTGTTTTTATCTGAATATTTATCCCCAAAAAAAGAAAGAATGAATGAATAAATAATTCATAATACAAATAATAATGAATCCTAGGGAACTTCTATGAAAACAATGCTTAAACACTCTAAGGAGGAAGGCTGGGGCAGGGGGTGGGCTGCCCAAACCTCAAGACTCTGTCCAAAAGGGACATGCAGTCCAGAAAACAGGGACGGAAACATTATGCGTAAAACACACCCTTCTTGCGGTGGCTGGGGTTGAAGAGCAAAGGGTTAATCTGGGAGAAAAGCAAATAGATCGTTTAAAACGAGCGTGAGTGCAGCAGTGGGAGGCTGAAAACACCCTGAGGAGAGTGTGCTGCCATCTTTTTTTAGTCTTTAAGAGATTCTGGTATTTTCATGGGGTTTTTTGGATTTCCTAGAAAGAAATCCTAACGTGTCGATGGCAAGCACAACCATCAATTAGATTCACGTTTGAGTTTGAGACAGCTTGAGGGATGTTTGTTACAAACACTGCTAATTACAGCGCAAATCCAGGAGCTCCATGGTTGAGACAAACACAACTAGCTCCCAATCTTAACATCATCAACATAATTATGTCGTGGTTGTTTTCCAAGCAACTATTTCCCTTGGAGAATAACTTGAAGTGCAGCAAACAGATCCCACTTTGTCACTCCGCGAATTATGTTGGTTTAGGAAAGGAGATATGCTTGTAATAAAGAATTATTTTGTGAAATGTGTTCATAGGCCTGAAGGTGATATTTCACTCCAAATCAGTTTATCACAATAGTTTGTTGATACCTTGAGCATAATAGAATCTGCCATCAAAAATAGTGCAATATACTTTAGTTTGATATTTGGTTTAATTTTTATTTCTGCAAAAACTTATTCACTCCCAAGTATATAAAACAACAAAATAACCCTGATAAACTGGTTTTCAGCCCTCATCGAGGCTCTTAAGGTTCATCTTGCTCATTTCATTAAGGGGTCACTTGATCAATTTCACAAAAACTGAAACCAAGTAGTTTAATCCATTTTCGGGGTCATTTGGAGTTTCATTTTTTGCAAATGGCTTTAAATAAGCTCAGGTGCCAAATATAACTCACAAATAAAGATCATAAAGCTTTCAGTTTAACCACTGCCCATCACCATATTAAAATAATAATACCAATGGGTCAGATTGATTCGCCACCTTGCTTCACTTCCAGTCCTTTCTGAAACCACCACATGAGGGTGCTATAGAGCAAAGAATCCTCGGGGACATATTTTCAGCACACCGATCTCAGTCACAAAGCCATTATAAAACCTCACACCTACTCAAGTTACGGAAAGCAATCATGGGAGCTTTTGATATCCGCTTTGCTTTTGAATAAATGAGCTCAGAGCGCCAATTCACTTTTTCCCCCGTTTATTCTTACAGTGCTCACGGAAAATAAACTGAACACCTTCAGAGAAAATCTTAATACCGTTTGAAGTTACATTCCATCTCCTATAGGGGTTCGCTATATACAAAAAAAGAATGACGGCATTTAAAAATTGCACCCTTAACCGTTTCCAAGTACTTTTTAGTCTAATGTACCTACAAGTCTAGGTCACGTTGTAGTCATCACAGCTTAATGCAAAATTTGCTTAAAACATCTCCCAATTTTATTCAATCTTACAAATGGTGAAAAACAAGAAAAACTTCATTTACAATGGGTAATCTGTTAAAAACTTCAGTCATTTAGGTACATCTCAGTCATAAAACCAGTAATATCAAAGTCTATACAACGTGCATTACTACAGAGTCTTGAAATGGTGGAATCTAATAGAAAGTGATGAGCACCTATTGTTTTGACAATTAACTAAAACTAATTCATTCAGTAATGATGATGTGTCCACAGGAGCATTTATCTTGAGTTGTAAACAACTGTGCACTGCAAAGACAACATTTAAGACTTGGTTTAGGACTTCCCTTTAAATATCACAATGTGTCAAAGTTGCAGACACAGCTTTAGCTGCTACATCCAATTGCCCAGCACCAAATACTTCATTTAAATACGTCAAATTCACCAGCCTGTCGACAAAGTTAGTCATGGTTTCATGTAGAAAACGTTCACACTCGCATTCGCACTTACACACTCACAAATGCAAACATCAATGGGCAGCGACAAAGCAGTCCTCCCTCCATTACACCTCCTGCCCATCACTGCCAAGGACCTTGCAGTCATTATGGATGAAATGGTTGTAAAAAAACAAAACAAAACAAAAAAACAGTAAACAAACACCAACAAAAAAAAAAAAAAAAAATCCCTGGTTTTAGACAAGTCCTCTCGTTCCTTCAAACAGACAGGTTCTTTTGACTCCTCCTTCGTTCCGGTGTCCCGTCGTTCCCTTCCGCGACATTACTCCGTGGCGGCCGGGGCTTCTGGACTGGCTGCGGCTTCTGGTTCCGCAGGTGAAGCTTCGGCCGGCTTCTCCTCTGCCGCCTCTTCTTCTGCCTTCACCTCTTCCGCCTTCGGCTCCTCCGCCGAGGGCTCCTTGGCTCCTTCCTCGGCGGCCTCGGCCGGCTTGGCCTCCTCGGAGATGGCTTCCTCCTCCGCCGCCTTCTCTCCTTCGGCCGGGGCTGCGGCGCCCTCCTCCTCCGCCGCCTCCTCGGATTCCTTCTTGGTCTTCTTGAAGGAGAAGCCGCCGAGCTTGAAGGAGGGTTTCTTGAAGGAGAAACGCTTTTTCTTCTGCTTGCCGTCCTCGCTGGTGGAGGGAGTGCCTTCCTCTTCTGGTTTGGCGGAAGCCTCTCCGTTTGTGGCGGCAGGCTCCTTCTCTCCGTTGGTCTCAGCGGCCTCTACCTTTTCTGCTCCTTCTTTGGGAGCCTCCTCGGCGGGAGTGCTGCCGTTGGCCTGAACGTCTGCTTTGTTGGCCTCCTCTGCAGCTGGAGAGGCGTCCCCGTTTGTCTTGGCATGGCCATTCTCCTGTGAAGGAAAATAAAGGGAAGAAAATGGTCATTTGTGCATTCACTTCAGTGTGCCATTTAAATAAAAGGGAAAGCGTTCACCACAAGGCCAGCAGATCCACTGTCTGAACGTACATGCAAGAGTGCCCCCTGCAAAATCCCGTATACCTTGGGTATACCGTTTGTTCAAAAGCGTCGAGTAGTAGCCAATGAGAAAATAGACCAAAAACTGCAGCAACATCTGTTACTAGGAGAGTGACGACAGATTACTAGTTTTCAGCAGTAGGCTGGTTGGTTGGTTATCCGTCAGTACTTGCCGTCTCCACCAGGCGGCGTTGCGTGTCTGCTGAATGTGGAATAGGAACGCAGGAATTTTGGGAATTTTTAATGACCCGTTTAGTAAAACGATAAAATGTATTTCCCATTCGAAAATATTTATTACTTTCTTATAGCCTGTCGTTATTGATTAAATTTTACGGAATCTCTGAATAGTGAAGTAGTCTACGGCGAATATCCCTTCTCTTGAACCTGGCAACAAAGGCGTGGTATCATTTTTAAAATGGCCATACCACAGTGAAAGCGACTGCAAGCCCTCCCATGCATCCTTTACCTACATCACTGAATGAAAATTACAGCCTAATGTTTAGGTAGCCCAAGACTTTCAACAAACGTGTTCTAGTTAATGATTTAGAAATGCCACTATGGTCCATCCTATGATTAGTTGCACTGCCTGGCCTCCTTAATGACCAAAGAGTATAAATTAACTAAATGTATCCGCTTGATCAAAGTTTTATCAATAAACAATCCCCCATTGGAACAATGTTTTATTACCAAACAGACTGCCCAGTCGAAATGGATACATGTGGCCACTTTCCCTGAATACCGGTGTGCGTGGAGATGCGCTAAATTGAACATGGAGAACGCCATTGACTCAACACATTGCTGAATTCAGACAAAAATTCTACTTCATCAATGAAAAAAAAAATCTAAAATAATCATTTACCTGTCCATTTGATTTAGCTGCAACTGCTGCACCTTCTGCTGCCTTTTCCGCAGCAACTTCTTCCTTTCCAGCGGTTTTGGAGATTTGTGCTCCCATGCTTTTGGTTCAACAAAGGAACCCAACCGATGAAATTAATGAACAAAGACCGCAAGCTTCCTTCCAAAATTCAAGCCAAACGCCGAGCCCTCCTTCTGAAATCGAAGCCGAGGAATCAACTTGAAACCAAATTTACCACACCAGACAGATAAGAACTTGCAAAATGATGCAAGATGTAATTGAAGAAACGCAAATTCTTTCAATTTTTTCTTCGAGCAGAATTTGTAAGTGGAGAAATTGGCCCCGCCGCAAATGAGATGCGGAGTACAACGCCCAAGTCCACTGATGAATGGGCATTCCAAGCTATGACGACAAAGCAATCCTGTCTCGACCAATCAAAAGTCTTACTAAAAAAAGAGGGTGGAGGGTTATGGAGAGGGGTGCCATGGACAATGGAAGAGAAACAACAACACGGGCAAGAACTTGTTTTTATATTCGCCCCAATAGTGCGTAAACTGTAAATAAAATGTATAAATAAAAACAACAGAGATTCGGGTTTCGAAGTTGTCAGTAGGGCTATTTTGCGGGCTTATTTTTCGGGATTGATTTCTGAGATATTTCACTGACTCGTCTCAAAACCAAGTTTACCTTGCAAAACATAAAAATAGTATATAAAGAGACCATAATCCTAATTTAAACGTAGATTCAGTGATTGAGAGGAAAACATGTTCAAAGCAGCTTTTACATTTATGTAGCCTATGCAAGTAGACAGCTGCATGATTTGGACAGTGGACAAAGCAGTACCCGGGCAGTCTCATTGTTATATCATTGCGCACCCTCACATCATATGAGCCGGTCAGAAAACAAAAGTCTGTCTAAGCTTAACCCTTCTGCCTACAACGTCCCTTATCCTGTCTTACAGTGTCTTGTCTGCTTGTTGCTGCTGGAGCATCCCAGTGACCCAGATATAATCAGAGTTTATAGTCTACTGCTGCCTGCCTGCTTCAGCCTGCAGTACTCTCAACCCACCACCAGGCACAAGTCTACTCTCTCTCCTATCACTTCATGACCCACATCTCCATGGTTACCAGTCCCAAATGGCTCCAAGATCTGCAGTTAGAGGCCTAAATGTTGGTGATGGCTGTGGTTATACAGTAAAGTCAGGGGTGAGATTTAGTTTGGGACTACGTAGCATGTAAACAACAGTTGTGGATTAGTCTGATTTTGTTCACCCACCCTTCTTTTGTTAGACTAACTAGGCCATGCTTATTGTTGGGATGTCATGATTATATGCAAATCTTTAACTATCATGGTGACCTGCCAAGGGTGCCCAAACTAGGGATAAAGCCTCTGGGGCACAAGCTTTTTACACGGCATTAAACAAGCAATAAACGTTTCAGTCTAGTTTAGACATGAGGATTTCACTGGTCTAGCAGAATATAACCTGAAAATATAGCAGGTGGTGTGTGTGCATGTGTGTGTAATGTATGAGAAAGACAGGGAGGGAGAGAGAGAGATATAGAAAGAAATATATAGGTACTTTTTTTTTTAGAAATTGTTAAGAGAATTATCGCAAATTACTGCCACCCCTTGGAGAAAGAGCACAAGTCTACATACAAATGCAGTGTTGTGGACATTTATAATAGGAAGTTTACTGAAAGCATTGCCTTTGAAATCACAGCATTAGTCACCGTCTGAGAGTGCTTACACATGCTACAGTGTTACATTAGCGAACACCCACCGACACATGCTAGGCCCGTGCAGAAGCGTGGACTCTCTTGAATGGTTTTAGATCAGAAGTGCTGATGTTAGAACAGGTGCCACTTTGCCATGGTAACATGTTATGGTCCTATGACCTGACCAGTGATCCTGGACCAGCGTGATATTCTTCTCTTACATTCGTTACATTATCATTTTGGAGAATTACTATTTCTGTTCTATTCTGTTAAATGCTAATCTACTCTATTGTACTCTAGTCTAGTCTTGATCAATGACCCTTCCCAGGCTGAAAATGAATTTGATCATAGATGCAGACACCATTTTAAAGGGTATAAGACCACTGACTCAGAAATGCTAACACCACCTTTGAATTCAGCTCAATTCGGTGTTCCTCATACATTGCAAATGTAAATAGAAGGTCTTGTGCCACATAGTCATATGATTCTTCACGCTGTTTAACGACGGTGTTCAATGTCTTATGATAATAACATGATGATAATATCTATTTTCTATATAGGCTGCAGACCTTAAAGTAGCCTAGTCTAAGAACCATGTGTCCAACAGACTGAGGAACAGCTTCTTTCCCAGAGCTGTGACCTCCATCACACCCCTCCCTGCCCAACCACAGAACAGACTACGAGAACTGTGAGCAGACACACACA
>OMKK01055752.1:0-20536 GCA_900302305.1 Polymixia japonica | reverse complement strand
TGCAGAGACGATGCAGAATTATTGTAGATTCAGGGAGATGTGCACATACACACAGTCACACATACTCATTTTTGTAAACTGTGTCGTAAGGGCATGACTCATGACACGACATTCATGTCACACTCATGTCACTGCTTCTTACTCTCCTTCCCTTTCTTTCTCTTTCTCTCTCTCTCGCACTGTCTCTCCCTCTCTCTCACTCTCTCTGGCTCTCCCTCCCTCTGTCCCCGGCCAGACGTCAGACAGGTCTCTGACAGAGATCAATAACCCAGTGGGCCTTGTGTTCAACCTTAATTAGGAGACTAAACCGCTCCTCCATGTGCGGAGAGGGAAAAACTCTGCTCTAGACACCACTGTCAAATAACGCAGACATACAGATTCTCTGTTTAGTGGCTTTCATTACTGTTATATATGTCTGCTTTTCTTTTTTTAGCCAGTAAAACTACACTCCACCTTGGAAATATTGATACAATAAGAGAATGTTATAGCAGGATTTTATAGAGTATATTCTTTATTTAGTGCCTATAATTTACCCTGCTGTTGTAAATACATAAAAAATGTACAGTATGTGAACATGGGCTTGTCAAGTTCATAGTCAACTGGCAAATATGCGTATCACAAAATAATCATGTCTGATTTTTGGTCTATTTGTCTATTCTCTTGTCATGCAGGCAACTTGGGCCAGGCTGAGCTGATAGGTCGAGAGGCCCTGAAGCTCCTCCCTAATGACCACACTATCATGTTTTCATTGGCCAACGTCCTGGGCAAGCTACAGAAATACAAGGTCCGTCTAGTTAACTTTTCATTAATGTACCCATAATTATTCTGATGCTTTTTCATGCATGTCAAATATTATCATTGCCTCACTGGTTCTTCTCTCCTGCCGTACAGTGCCCAGCTACAGACGTGATACATTTCTGTAACAGTAAACATGATGCTATTCAGTGTGCATCTGTGTTTGTCTTCACAGGAGTCAGAGGGCTTCTTCCTACATGCTCTTAGGATCAACCCAAATGCTGCCAGTTGCCATGGCAATTTGGGTAAGACCACAGCTCCGCATTTTGATTGTCCGACATATTTCCTACTCAGTTGATGACATATTCTAAGGGTCCGCAACCATCAAGTCAAAAGATTACATTCTTCCTGCAATGCCCACTTATATTGTACCAGTAACGTTGCCACCAGATGAAGTTAAAATGCTTTTTTTTCCCTCAGTGTGAAGAGTTGTATCTTTTTTTTCTGCCAGCTGTGCTGTACCATCGCTGGGGGAAACTGGAGCTGGCAAAGAAACACTATGAGCTGTCTCTAAAGCTGGACCCCGAGGCCCCCGGGACCAGAGACAACTACAACATGCTGCGACGCAGACTGGACCAGCACAGACACCACACACCCTGAGGGAGCCTGCCAGATCCCCTGCGTACCGCTTACACACCCGCTCCCCATTCTTCTGTCTGATACCATTTCGTGTCACTCATTCCAAATTTGTATCGTTTTAATTGTTTGGAAATAAAGACCATGATCTGTGTGCCGGGCTCTAGCTTTTGTGCTTTTGAATGAAAAAGAAGAAACTCGAATAACGCAAATAAGACAAAAAACATTTAACTGTTGATTCAGTAAATTGCACAGTTTGAATAAATCATTTTATAGCTCTAGCTAAAGAAATATTGAGCAGAAAAAAAAACAATTTTGTCCCTGTGATTATTCATTTCATATTTAAACATGTATCAGACTTGTGCCTGTGTATCATGATTACACTTCATATGTCTCTGATTAAGGATGTGTCCCAGGCAGGTGTTTTGGATACCAGTGCTGGTCACATGGCTGTTTTCCTCCACGCTGCTTGTGGCCCTGTTTCGAAATGACATGTGGAACTCATCCTTGGTGAACCCAGTCGTCTTTCATCTCTGACCTCGTGTTGTGTCAGCTGGACAGAGCACCATGCGTGTGGGGGTCCAGAGCAGTCATTGTAAACTTTATTTGGGTTGGCCATCTCTCGGGTGTCCCATATGGTCCTATTATACCGAGTAGCTGCAAAACTTTGGCCCAAGTGCAGACTGAACACAAAGAACACAGTGCGTTAGGCGTTTCTAAGTATCTGCGAGAGGCATCGGCTGATAAGTGCTGACCAGTGGTGGTGTGGTAACCCTGTTTGTTTTACTAATGACCGTCTCTTTGCTCCTGAGTGGGATGCCACTCTGTGAGGATCAAGAACCCCTCGGCCTTCCCTCTCCTGCCCCCTCCCCCCGGCTCTGTAGCTAATAGGAGAAAGGTGTTTGCAAGGGGGAAGTTTTTCTGAAGTGCCCATGAGGAGACGAGAGGTCAGCTGAGACAGGAAACCCGTGGCCGTCGCTGTATGAAAACAGCTCTATAGCACAGAGGCTTCAAAGAGAGGCGGGATGAGCTCCCCAGGGACTGTGCATGCGCGGGCATGTGCGCACAGACACACACACATACACACAATTACACACAGGCGTGCTCCTCTTGAAGAATACCGCCGAGGGAAAAGGCGACCCCAGTGTGAAACATCAGTCAACAAGGGTGCACCCGGGGTCAAAGTTCAGCGCACTTCTATTTTTTCACCTGCTTCCTACAGCTTGCAGGAAACTTTTGAAGCTCTGGCGGGCTGGTATGGCTTTGCTTTAAGGGCCGCTAAGTTTGTTTACACATACAGTACAATACACCAGTTGATGCTTTGATGCTTTGAAGATGTTACCGATACACTCATTGGGGGGTGACCACGGTACACACAGCCATCAACGTCCTCTCTATATTACCGCCTAAATATGCTACTAATATCTCATAATGAAATGTTCTTGTTACACAAGTCTGTTTATATTTTCTCTGCTTTGATGTAAAGAAACAGCGTTGGACATAGCTATTTGAAATGACAACAAACAGCTTATACACAGTGTGCTGGTGTCTTGTTAAAGATCAAACCCGTTTCAACATTGGGGAAGACTCGTAAAGGTGGCTCGGGTGAGAGGGCTTCATGCTACGGAGAGAACGCAGGCAGGATAAGATCAAAAAGGTGACATTCAAGACTGAAAGCTTTTTCTTCATATTATTTTTTACCCATGCAGTGTAACATGCAGTGTAACATGCAGTGCAACATGCAGTGCCACCAACGTACAGTAGGCTACAAAACCATCAGCTATTTGCTTCATGTAGTCCTCGCCCCGTTCTCTTGCATTCTGCATGAGTCTTTCATTTTTGTGGCTGTAGTTGACTGTCTGGCTGCAGAGCTGAGGGAGTCAGTGGGGGAGACCACTTTCATCATAATCATTCTTTGAATACCTTTCATTATCATAAAATATGTGAGTATTAAAGGGATGGATTCACCGGCCCAGCCAATGTCTTCATTATCCATTCTGACTGACGAAAACCTGCTGTCCTACGGAGTGACATTAATAAAAGATGGGATACCACCGCCTTATGAAGTTGTCTCCTTGTTCCCTGGGTTTTCACTGCACCTTTTACCTGCTTGGCTGCTCCGTCACAACCACATAATGAAATCAGCTCGCAGGTGGGGTTCTTTATGGTGGTGTAATAATAACACTGATGATTTTTGATCATTAAAATCAATGGATTTGGCGAAATCATGTCATGTTCACGACCCAAACCACTCAAGAATATGTAATACCAAAGGCAAGGACAAGGCATTTTGTTTTGATTGCCAAAAAACTAATTCTCAAAAACATTGCCATCCCTTTGTTAGAGTATATTCAACAAAGGAGCAGGAAGCAGGGTGCACTAATTTGAATCTACTGAGGGTATTTTTGAACAGCGGGTGTGCTATTTTGCATCTGATAAGCAGAGACGACCACCCCCAAGAATATAAAGAAATCTAGGGCTCACCAAGAACGCTACACGGACATGCTCCGAGACAGAACATCAAGCAGCAACGGGGATGCAGGAGGTGGCGTGCGAGGGTCACTGACATGGAGCACATGGGGAGTAGAGAGAGTGAGGAGAAGTCAGGGTTCTGAACTGGCTGAGGTGCCAACAATTGAAACCTCAGCTTGGCACCTGTTCCGTCACAATAATTATTTGATACACACTAGCCTCTCGCGTTTGCTTCTCTTAGATGTTAGGGCGTTTATTTGTGACAGCTCAAAAGTTTCAGGAGGGAACAGCAGTGGCGTGTCAGTAGCTGTAGTCTGTTCTGTCAAAGGCAACATGAATAGCTTTATTATGTGTAGTACCTTCTTAATATTTGCCAAAGAATTTCAAGCAGGCTCGTGTTATTTGAAGCCTTCACATCCACCTCCTCCCCCTTCAACACCAGCCCCCCATATAAACACACACACACACACACACACACACAGTCACAGACATACTTCATCTGTAAGAGAGGCTTTGACGGGGTTCTAATCAATGTGACAGGATGTGATCAAGGACAGTCCTGTGATGTGTCGGCTGGGCCTCTGCGGGCCCTCCCCTCTGCTACCCCTTACCACAACAATCCTAATGGGCTCTGATGGACACCTCCATCTCTCCTGTCTAATTGATGTAAATGCTGCGTATTTGAACCCGCGGTCTCACCCATCCTCCGAGCCCGCCCTTCCTTCTGCTTCCTATAACACCGTGGGTCAGAGGTTAGGCTGACTGAGTGATCATTAGAATGGCAGTCCTTATTAGAGGAGCAGCTTGTCTGACAACCCGTCCACATCCCAGAGAGGGACCCTCCCTGTCCGCTTCATCTAGATCATATTACATGACACGACCCCAGATCAGATACTACCAGTGCACTGCGACACTATGGGCCAGTAGGGCACGGTGGCACTTTTGGAAGGGTCCTCTCGCCTGTCACAGTGCTTCCCTGACCACGTTCTGTCCGTCTGGCCTGGATACGCTCTGTCATTTTAAGCAGGGCTACTGTCACTGGGTATCGGGACTGTTGTGTCTACATGCCCTGGCATTTTCAGTGGCGTTCTCTGTAACAGACCATCCAGCCACCCTCTCCAGAGTCCCCGATGTCTGCGGCCAGTGATTAATAGTTAGAGATGGGCTATAAAACGTCCAGTGCGGCCAGATGCTAGCCAGGGCTTTGCTGTAGTGATATAATGGACATACTCTGCCAATTTGGCTCTGTGACAAAGCCTGGAAGTTCCCCAAGATTGATTCTGTTTCTGTGTAGCAGTGCCCTGGGGGTTGAATGTTGGGGATGCACTCTTGTGAAAAATATTGTGGTATATTATCTTCAGCTGAGAAAAGCACACAACGAGCGCTGCGAACGATGGTGGATATGACCACATGGCAAATATTGCACCAACTGGTGCTTGCATTCAACACTAAAACATTTTAGTGGATTTGTGATCATTTTATCATTTTTTTGTGAATAAAGAAAATACTGTTTGGCTGCAGATGAAAAGAGAGGGCGGGTATAATTTACAGCAGGAGCCCTCCGAGGCTGTTTTGCAAAACAAAACGAAGCAGCTAGACCCTTATTGAAAAATATAGTGCACTGAGACGGAAATTTATTAACTGGCACCAGTTAATGCGTGCATTATTCATTTCTGGTGAGCATGAAAAATGATCTAAAGAGGTCTGAAATTGCAGACGCGCAGGCTGACTGCACAGTGGCTGGGCTCGCTGGTTCGTTTCATCCTCTTGCAGGGGTGTGCGGGCAGAGAGGTGGAGGAGCTGGAGGGACAGAGGGAGGGGATGGAGGGGAGGAGTTTGATCCCTTCTCTGGACAGGGCTTTCCAGTAACAGCTGTGCTCCTCTCACGAGGGGGCGGCAGCAGCACTGGGAGAGAGGCTGCTTGGGACAGATGGACCAGCCCAGCACCACCTCCCCTCTCCCCGCCTAACATCTCTTATTAAAAAAAATACAATATCTGTACAACTAGCTATTAATGTGTGTGTGTGTGTGTGTGCGTGCACACTCGTGTGTCTATGTGAGGTTATACTGAAAGGAGAGTTAATCTGTCATCTGTTCTACTGATCCCATTTAATATTTGGAATGTTGGCAGGTATAAAGGCACCATGGGATTTGAAGTTCTTCTTCCAGAGCAGCAAAACTCTCTAGGGTGAGTTTAGAGAAAGTCCTTGTGTGTTTCACTTTACTCTTCGTCATTCTCTTTGTATGTCTTCTGCTCTTTATCCTAATGTTGCGTTTTAAACCCCATTTCCCCCCATCATGCATTTCTTTCCGACTCTCCTCCTCTCCTCTCCTCTCCTCTCCTCTCCTCTCTCCACTTCTACAATAGGTGGTGGTGGGCAGGAGCTTGTGCCAGTGGCATATGGCTTTCCACTGCGCTAAACATTCATACAAAAGACAGGCCCATCAGTCATGGCTGTGGCCGGATGAGGGGAGAGAGCAGGCCACTGATGAATGGTGTTTAGGACTCACCTGCTGTTAAAACATTACCTCCCAAACACCCACTCCCTCAAGCACACATGACATTAAGAACTGGATAAGACCATGAAATACGGCCCTTGCGAGCACACATCATGTACGCCAGGTTATAGCAAATAATAAATACGCTTTCTAAACCCTTTGCATGGAACCCCAGGTCAGGCCTTCATAGACCAATTAATGCACAGCATCTGCTGTAAGGAGGGAGAACGCTAAAGAACTTCCGAGCCATTTCAGGCAATTAAAAGAGAAGGGGCGAGCAGCTTCCTGCTTACTCAAATAGCTCTCATTGCTAGAGTAAGCATGGAATGGGTCTCCTAGATTAGACCACATTAAGCCATTCTTCAGAGGTTCTTTTTCTGGTTCTATGGCGAAACCGGCACGCCTTTGTTCTTCCTTGAGCCCCTGTGTTTTTTTCTGCCAAATTTAACAGAAGGCTCGGAGGGTAACAGGGGTCCAACCCAGTATCACCTTCTGGAGCAGAGCTACTAGCAGAGAAAGACAATCAGCCTGAACCCTGCTGTCTGCAGCACAAAGTGAAAAGACTCTAATTGGGCTTTTTTTACGCTGCATTTTCCTGCAGAATTGCTGGATCATGAAAAAGCAATTAAACCTCAGAGCTGCAATGCATTCATTCTTTTTTTTTCTTCTTTTTTTTTAGCCTTTCCTTTGGAAAGAGAAGAAATTGAAGCAACTATTGAAATCAGTTGTCTGAGTCAAGATATGTATTTTTGTAATTTATGTAAGTGGTTATTATTTTTATTAATAATATTATTAATAATAATAATAATAATATTGCAGTGAAACCAGCTCTTGGCTTCAGGGTCCTATCAGGCATTGAAAAAAGACCCAATGTTGTCAGATTACATTATATTGCCATTAGATGGAACAAACGGCAATAAAAAAACGTTTGTAGATAGATTTCTGGGAGCCTGAAGGGTTGTAGTTCTCACTGTTACCTCTAGAGGCAGTGCTGCCCATAAAACCATGGCCTCAGGACTGTAGTGAAAAAAAGACTGAAGTTTTGAGGAAGAATAAAATCTTGATTTATATTTAGCCAAGAGTATGTGTGAAATGTATGGTGAAATGTAAGGAATATCAAGAGATGGATTATATGGATTTTGGATTATATTGAACATGTATATTCTCTAAATTACAATTGATTTCATCTGATGGTCACACACTGTTGTAACAATTGTGCAAATACTGGAGGTCTGTGAATTGCAGGACAAACATACTTTTTGCACTGTAATAAATCTTGGCCATCAGTGTATCAATTTAAATAGGTTAATTTATCTGATATATAATTATGCAGGTTGACAGACTGCTTTTTTTTCCAGAAATAATTTTTTATGAATATATTGTGTTGCTTTATTATGTATAAATGACAAGGATTAAATATTGATAAGCTACTTATAAAAAGATGTTTGCATTACAGTGGCATGTGAATTTTTCTCTTAAGAATAATCAAAATGTACAGTAATCATCTCCTGAAATTATTTTCCAAACATTATCTTTTATACAGTAAATATATTGTAGGACCTAATTTCTCAGAATCCAAGGGAGCCTTAATTAAAGTCTCACTTGCTGGGTTCTAATTGCTAAAATAACTAATTATGGAAATGGAAATGGAAACCCTCCGTGTTTTTGCATCATGCAGAAGAATCAAAATCTCATTTTCTAAATGACTGTTCTTTCTCTAAGCATCTGTTGGCCATAGAGCTGAAAAAGACAACAGTTAGCATCCAAGAAAATTAGTCAATCTATTTCAAATAGAGCATAGAGGAGCCAAAAGGCTCAAAGAAAAAGATATTTATTCCAAAAATTCATTTTAAACTTCAAGAGAACTTTTTTAAACAATAAAAAAAAGCTTGTATTCTGCTTCTATTTCTTCTTCTAGCAAAATATAAGTAGTATAATTATACATGACAAAATTAAAACAAAATCAAATTGATGAAACTTTTTTCCATATACTGTAGGTGTTTGGATCAAATAATTTGCATACTTATAATTGTTTTTCCTCATTAAATCTTTAACTGACTTTTGATTGATTTTGTATACAAATGTCAATGTTACAATGTTGTTTTGACACTAGTACTGTAGGTCAGTCGTTTGTTTATTTACCCTCCCAGTTCATGTGATAATCTCCTCAGTAATATGTCATAATTAGGGAGACACAAGATAACCACAACACATTTACCTCGATTGCATGCCAAGCATTGTTAGCCAAGCGCTTAACAATCTCATAACTCCAAATGTTCCACTCGGCAGAGTCCATACATTGTAAATTAGGTCTGTTAATGTACTCCTCTCTGCTCCCAGACAGAGAGGGACAGTGGTGGGTGTAACCACACACCCACACACACCCCCACACACACGCACACACACACACGTGAGAATCTTATAGACCCTTTTGTGCTGTAGTGTTGGCTTTGCATCCACTTTTGTCTTCCCACCATGCAAAAAGTGATCAACTATCACACCACAGACGGTGAGATGTCAACATGAAATACCTTCATTTGCATCAGCTTTACAAACTGCCTGACTTCTCTTTATGCCAGTGACCCACCAGTGTCTCCATAAAATTCACTTTAGCCATGGGGGTCCCGAGACCTTGCTAAATACTGCCCCAATACTGCTGTCAACAGTCTGTCAATCACATGACAAATCCTACTGATTAAACAGAGCTTCACTGGCGGGCTTCACAATAGACTGGGATCAACCAAATTAAGTCTGGATGTCTCCGCACCGAAGAATTATGACTCTGGTATTTTTAAGAGATATTCTGTATTTCTGACGAACATGCATATAATCTATTACATCATTTCAAAATGACAGACCCAAAATTTCACCCATAAAGAATAAACTTTTGATTGTTCAATGAAGGAATTTTACTTTTTCTTTTTTTTAAAGAAAATACATCTTTTTTTACGCTATTTCTAATCAGTTCTTTGAAATGGTAAAACCTTTCAAGTATTTTGTCTTTCTGAACAGCACAGCATTTTGTGCTGTTAAGTTGACAAGATGACAAACTACATTTAAATTCCTTTGTCAGGACATTCATGTATGAAAAAAAAAAAAAAAACTATTGAAATCTTAACAAATCTCTAAGGCATGTGTTTTTATTATGATTTTGTTTTTCATCTGGTTCACATTCACACCTTTAGGTCTGCCTTTACAGACCATTACATGATCAGCAAGAGAAGAGGGGGGACTAAATCATTCTTGTAAGTAAGCAACAACTGGACATGTCATTCAAATCAAGCAGCCTTGCTAAGAGCATCTAAGCTGCCCGGACAAGCCTCAAGACAGACAGACAGGCCACAGTCAGATGAGAGACAACATCTAATCTCACTCAGATAGCTGATACAGCTCTGCCTTGTCTAAATCCTAGAGGTTTGGTCTGAAGAGGAAGGAATTAACTTAACCCCCTTTCAACGTGCTAAATGTGTTTTTGTAATTAAACCCATACAATTAACACTGACAACCGCAGGTCAAAGAGAGCAGAGCTCCTCTGTTCAAATGGCCCTCCGCAACTCAAAGGAATCAAGAGAGAAGGAGAGAGAGGAGGAGTGAGACAGAGGAGTGAGAGAGAGAGAGAGAGAGAGAGAGAGATCACACCACCGCACTATGCAAAGTTACAACAGCTGTTGTAGAAGAGAGGGAGAGAGAGAGGGAGAGAGAGATAAAGAGAGAAGCAGTGAATGAATGGAGGTTGAGGTGGTGGTGGTGGTGGTGGGAGGGGTGATATGTAGGGCGAGAGGGACCTTTACCGAAGTCGTATGGATTTCAGTATTCAGGCTATATACTGCTCTGCAAGTTAACCTCCAGACCACACTGTTTGTTCTGGGACTGTGTTCCAGATCTGGGGGGATATCCAGTTCCCTGACATCAAAGACACTGAGCTGTTGGAGCAAAGCTTTTAGTTGCTCCTTAAACCCTGACACTAAGTGAATTGAAGCAGCTGTGGCAATGTGTAACAATATGTTTAAGATGAATACAGCTCCACACAGCTGGGGGGTAATGGATTACCTGTAGCTGAATTACAGTAATCTGAATACTAAACAATGGATGTAATGGGTTGTTGTAAAACAAAAAAATAAAGAAAACCCCAGACATAAACAGAAGACTGATGACTGCTAAATAATGTATTATTGATTAATTAATAGCACAAAACAAACAAAAATAACAGGTAAATACATTTTTAGATTAAGCACATTTCAAGGGTAAAGCAATTTTGATTGTGAGATTGTGGAGATGAGCAACATTTTATTTAGGTATCTGAGAAATTATGTGACTAAATTGGAGTAATCCAGTGGATTATATTATTTATTTCAATATTATTATTAATAATTATTTCAACAGATAATCAGTCATTTGTTACAAATGACACCATGATCATATGCCTGTTATAAGTATTGTTAGAGAGCTTTTGCATTGATTCAGTTTTGGTTTTTTTAGTCATATAAATTAACTTTTTTACTGCTAGTAACCTAAACAGCATTTCACCTACTCACCTTTAGTGATTTGTTGTGTCTTTAATCAAAAATCTAATTCACTAAGATTGAATGGGGTTTGTAACACACATTTGCATGTTAAATATTGGGCAACAAAAGTTGTATTGTCAAATTATATTATGGTGTGGTACATTTTCTTTTGCCAACACATTTCAGATAAGAAACTTGTTAAATCAGTTATGCTTTTCTGTGCCTATGCTTTTGTCTTTGATATCATGGCAATACATTTTTTATACAGCCTGGTACCATTGATATCTTTGTTGTATTGTCATAACAAAATACTCTGTTTTCGTCTGCCAAGAGCTTGTCTAGGGACTTTGAAGTTCAATGTCTTTTATTAATGCCAATTTGATTCATATCAATAAGACTTAAACATGCTTTTATCTCAGACTATCTTAAAACAACAGTTGGACAATTATTAAATGGTTTATCCTTTTCTTAATTTTGAAAAAAAAAAACAACAACATATTTCTTTGACAGATTGTTTTACAATCACCTCTTTAACCATGCTGTATGTAGGAGTAACTCCAAAAATAGGATTCAGGTAATTTTAAGTGAAACTGACAACGCCTTTTAAAGGGTGTGCAGTTCCCCTGAACCCAACCATGAAATCATAATGGATCTCTTTCAACCTCCGACACCACTGGCCACTGTGATGGGCCACTCATTATTGGGGAACTCCACGCGACATTGGTGCCTCTATTGCTGTCTGCACCATTGAAAGGATTTCATAGGCTGAACCAAGGCCTGCTAAATAAGTTTGAATGAAAGAAGATTATGTTCACACAACAAATGCTCAAGTGAAATGGATGCTTTGTACCTTTTTGTAAAACGGAATTATATTATTTTATAAATATTATTTTTTATTTTGAAAGTAAAAGTACTCTCTTTACATTATTACCTTTATAAGAGTTGAATAACCAGGCAATACAAAGATCCTTTCTTTTCTGTGAAATACAGGTCATGCATAGGAACCAAAATGCTACTAATTAATCTAATAAATGACAAATAATAAATATCAGTACACACTCAAAAAGAAAAACATAAACATTGCGATCATTAATAGATTGGAACATTATGACAGCTGGTGATAGCTACTGAACAAGTTATTTAAAAATCCCTGAGGAATAAATGTACCGTTAGGTGTTTGTATGATGGACTCGAGGGGGCCTCCAAATATGTCTTTGTCCTCGCACAAATAAATAGAAGAGCAGTGGTACGGGGGCCATACTGGTACCATGTTCTTAGTGGGATCTTAGCGTGTGACCCATGTCATGGGTCTCATGGCCTGATGGACACAGCTGTCCTGCCGCAGGCGAAAAAGAACAGGGAGCAAACACGGGAAAAGATACAGACAGACAAAAAAAAAAAGGAGAGAGAGAAAGAGAGAGAGAGAGAGAGAGAGAGAGAGAGAGCGAGAAAGAAAGAGTAAAGGGATGGGTGTTGATTGTCTTCTGGCACTTTCTGGGGCCTGTGCCCACTCAGCATGGCATCCTGCTTATTCAGCACCCCACACCGACCCCAGGAATAAACACACAACGGACAGAGGAAAAACGCACAAAGTACAGACGCTTTTGATATGGAACAAAACAGCACCGCTCAGATCGCTGACCATTACTCCACGCAGAGTACACAGACACTCGCTTACACACAAAAACAGCACAGATGCTGCGCTGGACATGACACAAGCCAACACAACCCAGCATAACACAACACAAGCCAACACAACCCAAACATAACACAATACAACACAATACAACGCAACGCAACGCAACCCAGCATAACACAACACAAACCTACACAACACGACACAAATTCCTGATGACATTGCTAGATACCATAAATAAGAATATACACACACGTTTGTTACAGCTCTAACAAATATCCCTTGGGTCAAATCTAAGTTAGCTAGTTATATAAACAATGAAGGGAATACAGGGATAGGATAACGGTCCTTAGGGTAGGATCCTCGACTGAACCTCACACACAGATCAATGCGCTCTTTATCTGAAGGGATATTGCCAGACACACTAAATGATAGATCTCAACTGAAATGGATTTTTTTTTTTTGGGTGTGTGTAGGTGTTCAAGCTTCCACAAATCCTTTAGAGGAAGAGGACTGGAGGAAGGTTAACAAGGAAACTGACAGAAAATGAAGCCACATTTCTATGTGTATACAGTATGGTATCCAGTCATTCGGTCCGTAGTGCATAGTATCCCCAGCTAGGGTAGAAACCTGTTCCCTTCATTAAGTACATTTCACCACAGACAGGGCCGGGCAGAGACAGACAGGGCTAAATGGGGATAGGGAGGCACAGAGCACATGTTAGGAACAGAGGTGAGACAGACACTCTGACTGGAGGAGAGCCACATGTGTTAGGCCAGGGAGAGTCTCCGACACTGCTCATTCTGTCACCACGCTGACATATACATACACAAACATTGGTGTGCAGATGCAGTCGTGTGGGTGCACACACACACACACACACACACGCACACACACACACACATACAGACACACACATAGACACTGCAGGGCCAAGCCAATTAACACCCTGCCATAGCTCAGATCATATTCGGAGCAGTAGTGGAGCAAGAGGGCATATGTGGATAATCATACATGCAAATGGGATTTACAAGAAAAAAAGCTCCTAAATTCTGACGACAGCAAGCAAGTGACACACTCATCAAAAATGTATAGCACAAATCAATAATTAACACAATCTTAAGTGTAAACAGTTCTTAATTCCTTGACGTGTTAAATTTAAAAAGATGTGGATGATGAGTGTTGGTCTATGACAATTTAAAAAAAGGCTGTCATGAAGAAAGGAGGTCATTTCAATGTCACCACCACACAGTGCCTCGGATATTGTTTTGATAATTATTTATACTACAATATTGGCGCCAAGGGATTAGGCCTGCTTCTGCCACCACTCAACTATATTAAGTCACAATATAAGAGTTGAAGCTCTGAGGGTCCGAGGGCAAATTGTTCCGCTCCCTGAAGTTTGGCTCCAAAACCAGAAGATGGCAACATACCTCTGGCTGAGACTCCGGCCCGCCAGATCCATCAGTTATTTATGCATTCACATGTTCACCTACAGCTTTATTTATTTATTTATTTATTCATTTACTTGTGCCGCAATACAAACATAAGTCTTGAAGAGAGGAGCAGGTAAATATGGTGAATTATTCACAAGGTGCCTTGCTTGACTACTGGTGGTTAGGCAAGATAAAAGCCAGCCCCACAAGCGTGTGTGTGTGTGTGTGTGTGTGTTGCCTGTGTGTGTGTGTGTGTGTGTGTGTGTGTGTGTGTGTGTGTGTGTATGTATGTGTCTTCCTAGCTGGACGGAATATTCAATCTGTGAAGGTTGGTGGTGATATCTGCAGGATACGGCGCACACATCTCGTAGCTCTCTTAGCTCTGTAAATCCCTTCTTCTCTCCCTCTTCCTCTTCCTCCTCCTCCTCCTCCTCCCTCTATGACGCGTGTTACATAAGCACGGACAGAGTCCACTCCGGGGTTCCAACATTACAGTCAACGGGACAGCTATTGGTACTTGGACAGACTGGGTCCCTGTGTGTCCATCTAATAGGAGTGTGTGAAGTATAGACAGAATAGAGTGAATGGTAAATGAGTCTCTTGGTTACAGTACTAGGTCCCCACTGTATGACGAGGCCATCTTCTGCTCCCACCACTCACAGCAATGACTGTCACTTCAAACAGACTGGGCAAAGACAACTCCATTTGCCATGGTAAACAATTTAATATTTGATGCACAGTACAGTGAGTATGTCTCTCTCTCTCGCGCTCTTTCTCTCTCTCTCCATCCCCCTCTCTCATTGTTTCTGCTCTCTCTTTCTCTGTTTGTTCTTTCTGTACATGTCAGTGCATGTCAGTGTATGTACGTGTATAGACAAATATACACGTGTGTGTGTGTGCGTGTGCGTGTGCGTGTGTGCGTGCGTGCGTGTGCTGGCGTAATCAGGCTACATGAGGCAACGGGAGCATCTGAGTGCATGGATAAGCTCACAGAAAGATGACGAAGAAAACAGGCTGGCTGCAAAGTAAAGTAAATTAATTATTTCATTTTGGTAAAATAATCTTGGGGTTGTCTAATAAGACTGTCTAATAAGACTGCTGACCCTATTGTTAGGATGATGATTATGATGATGATGATGATGATGGAATTACTATTCTTCTACTTTGTTAGATTTTGTGTTTCAATTTCATCAACCGTATCTGCAATGCTTTAGAAAAAAAAAATTAAAATCCATTTACAGCATTGGCTACATCAGCGGTTTGACATTCCTCATGCTATGTAAGCAATTCACATACACAATGTACTATTAATGCTTGTTATTAATAAATAATAGTAACATTAAAGGAAAGTCAGAAAACTTAAAAACAATAATCACCAGTAATCATTCAACTGTAAGACATGGCAATGACAATTGACATTAACAATGAACTGTATAATTGTGGTTAAATCTGTGTGTCGCGGGCTATGGGTCTATGCCAAGTGTGCCCATGAGGGCAATGCGGCGCGACCAAGAGGAAGGAGCCTGTTGAAAGGACCAAGTGTAAGAGCTGGGAGCAGAACAATTACAGCAGTCACTTACCATCACAGTCTCTGGTTGAGGCATGGCACAACAGAACCCCGCAGGGTAGGAGCTCTGGAGCTTTAAGCCAGCCCGCATCACAAGATCAAGCTAGCCATGCTAGAGATGACCAATTAACAATACATCGAACCCAATGAACGTTTAAAGTACGGGTTTTTATTATTGGTTGAGATGTGTAAATGACATGTTGGAGATGGGGTTGGACAGTTAGATGGCAGGACACTGGAGGCCTGGTGTCAGGCTCTGATACAGTATGGTGTGGTTGAAAATGTTCCCCACCTCCCTCTTAGAAATGTAACATTCTCTCCTAAACCCCTAAGCTTATGAATTTGATTTATTTGCTCTGCAGATAGTCAAACCTCAACATGTGTCATTTGGCATCTGTCTCAGATTTTGGAAGGTCCATTAGCACACGTGACAAATTTGACACAACATTAAAAATCAAACACTGCTGATATTTTGTCAGCTTTCAAAAAAAGAAATAACATCCTACTGCTAATGAAAGACTTCAGGTCCAGATGGGGAACATGAGTAGAGTGAAAAACTGGAAAAAAAGAAAATAACAGGACTGAAAATGTGACAGTTGCCCAATGATCTAAAATGCATGCTCCAAACAAACACATGGGCATGCAAACGCACACGTTTACTCGCACGGAAACACTGTTTGCACAGGCAGGCAGGCAGACACACACACACACACACGACACGCACTCACACACAAGTGCACACACATGCGCAAATGCACACGCACCCAGCTGAGGCAGCTGACCACATCTGCCCCTCGTCCTCAGGTTCAGCGATGGCTGGTCCTGCAGAGTCACCTCCCCCTGTCACATCTGATTCTCCTGGTAGGATCCATCATCTGCTTGGCAGCCTGGGTGCCAGTCAGCCGCTTCCCGGGGGACTGCCAGGCACAGGGAGCCGGGAGGCACTGGGCTGAAGCCTCCCCAGTCTCGGCAGCAGCTGTGTGGGAGACAGAGAGAGGCACGGCACAGATGTTGGAGTCTGAAGGCAACAGAAGGTATGGTCGATTTCACCGGCCGCCATGTTTGTTATTCCACCTTTTCCTGGGAGGAAGAAGCAGGCCCTTGATCTGGCTCACAGCTAAACACTTAGCTTTTGTTCCCGAGATGAAAACCGCAAGGAGAACGAGGCGCGAGGGAAAAAGAGAGAGAGGAAAAAAAAAAGACTGGGGGCCGGAGGAGAAATCCGGTGACCAAGTGTAGAGTGAGGGTGGTCATTCTATACCCCTCTAAAGCTGACCCTGGACGTACAACAAGAGCCTCTTAGCTCCACCACACCTTTCCTTTTGCTGCAATGTCTTTAAGCCCCTCAAAACTCAAGCATTATACCACAATGCCAGCGTACTTTGTCAAAACATAGCACAGAAATGGTGTAAGATGTAAGCTAAATTACACATCTTGATTGAACTTTCATTTGTTGACATACATTGTTTACAAGTGATGACAACACTCTCACCGGGCCGTGTTCAATGGCGTGCGTTCACAGATAAGCAAAAGAGGTCGTTTTTTTTTTCACATTTAAGGCACGAGGTGTTTAGATAACCGTATCCTCCAGTTACACTTACGAGGGTGGGATGGGATTCAACCAACCTAAAACAAAGTTGCCCTGCTGACTCTCCAAGGACACGTGATGAATAATACCAGTCAAAATCGTAGCTAACACTCATAACCAGATTTTCACAAGGAATTTTGCACAACTTCATTTCGTAGTAACACTATCCACCTTGTAAAAATGCACACCCTCTTCTAACAGCACAAGTGAGAAATGGGATAGTTTTCCCACTGAGTTCCCAGATGTAGGATTGCCATTGTGCTCACACTCCCGGCGCTAGCCCAAGACGCCACCCTCAAATACAGCTCTGTCTTGGCTTTGAAGAAAAAACAAGACTGTGATATGTAAGAGGTGGCAGTGTGAGGCTGTCTGTACAAAATATTTGTTTGTACTAGAATAACCCTGAAACCAAGACTCGGATTGAAATATGACTTCTCTTCTCGCGTTGCGTGTAAAACCATTGTCCTAATAAATATCTGAGTTCCCAAGATGTGCCTAAGATGTACCTATTACTTACAAAGGCTCCGTCTGCGTGTGTCTGTGTGCGTGTGTGTGTGTGCGCGCGCGTGTGTGTCCATGTGTGTGCGCGTGTTCAGTACAGCGGAGCTGACTACATCTGCAGTGGTAAGGAAACAGGCTGTTAGCATACTGCTTTGACAACTCCATCAGGCCAGTCTCAAGGTAGCTGTCAATCACAAGAAATCATCTCATCCCCCAGCGCTGCGAGGACCTCTCTCCACTAGTACACACGCGACAGGCCCCTACAGCTCTATTTACCCATGCACACCCTCCTGGTGCCAATGGATTTCCAATTAGAAACCGGGAACGGGAAGGAGAAGGGGGCGGCGGTGGGCGGCGGCGAGGGGCAAAAGTAAGTCGGCAACAAGTTTGGAAACAAAAGCGAGTGAATGGTGCCTTTTCACCGGCGACCCTGGCATCTGAAGAGTGGGTTGGCATCTCCGCGGCGGCAGAGCAGTGGAACGCAAAGGCATTCTCATTCACTCCGGGTTTTTTTGTTTTTTTCCCAGGGAGACAATGTGCGCGCGCGTCGATACGTGTGTTGCATTTAGGGGTCTGTTTTGGTATGCATGCGTCTGCGCTTGTGTGTTGTGCGCACGTGTCTGTCTGTCTGTCTGTCTGTCTGCGTGCGTTCGCGTGCGTGCGGGTGTGTGTGTGTGCGTGCAGTTGTTTTGGAGGAGTCTTTCATTTTCAGCTCACTATAATTAGATTAATGCTGCGATGCCGTAGCACAAAGCTAGGCCCTCTCCACTTCCCAGCGCATATGAATTAGGGACAAACACTTCTTCCCATTCCAGGCAGAGAAAGCGCTGCTGCCAGTGTTTAGCATACCCTTTATTGTGGAGAGAGATGTTAATTGTGTGCCATTACCTCTAAACTGCTTGCTTGTTGTATTAATCACTGTGCTAATTGATGCAGAGATAGAATTGTTGCCACAGGCGAGAGAGGGAGAGAACCAGAGCCGAGGATGGCAGATAAAAGATTATCGTGGCAACCATATGGAGATGGCACGGCTTTGAAAGTCAGCTACATGTGCCCGCCATCACCACATGGACTGATGAGGGAAGCGCCCATAGGAGTACTTTCTTCTTCGGTCTGGTTTTGATGTAACACAGAGCACGTCAGTAGGTTTGGGGGCATGTTTAGCAGCACACAATACACACCTGTAGACAGGAGACCTTGTATACTGCGTGTGTCCTAGGCGTTACCTTTAATCCGTTTGAAACATGCTTGGTTCGTTGGATTCGCCAGATGCCACGGATAAGAGATATCAAAGTCAAACCATCTCTTTCAGGAAGACAGTGCGCAGTCAATAACAGTACAGAGACACTAGAAGGTTTCAAGGTTCAGTCAGTAGTCTTGGTCAAGCGCACTTTGGGAGGAATAGATATAATGAATATAATACTAATGACCCTCCTGACTTCTCTCTTGGGTATCAGAGTATGCACTCTTAAAGGTACTATATACAATATTTTGAACATTAATATAGCAGCAAACAACTATGCTGTGTAAATATATAGTGGAGTCATGGCGTCCTGACCAGAGAATGAAGTCGCACTCCCTCTGTGTGTGTTGTAATCCGAGCTTCTCTGTTTGTTTTGGTAGCCGGTCCGGCTGCACGTGCATGTTAGTTTGTGTGTGTCGATGTGGCCGACACACCCATTTGTTTTGGTCTGAGATGCTGGTGCTCTAGTGCGACATCTAGTGGCTAAATGTCATATATAGCTCCTTTAAATAAAAAATAAAAAATGACGAAAACAATACATGGTTTGGATTCTGGATTGGTCAATTACATTAAATACTTTTTTAGATTTCTTTACCAAAACCCTCACCGTTATTGTTCACATGCACCCTCCCTTCCTTTTCCTTTCCAACCAAAGTAACGGGGTTTGCAGGACTGCAGTGTTTAATGAGCTGTAGGTGAAAAGACATGCAGGTGCCAGGCAGACAAACAGAGGTTTGAATGTGTGACCGTATGCCTTTGCTGCCCTCCTGTGCGAGGGGGGGCTGAACAGAGACGGCCATTTAAAGAGCCGTCGGCCCGGGAGGAGTGGGCAGTGAATGGAGAGATTCAGAGCGCTTCAGAGGTCCTCTTGGGTGCTCCGGCCGCAGCCTACGAACCCGCTGTGTTTTTGTATGCAGATTCCCCTTGTCAGAATTCATTTATTCAAAGGGAGTTATCTGAGAGAGCGGGGCTTATGAGACAAAAATAGACGCATTCACATTCGTCTTGAAAAACATTCGGAATGCTAATGCCATGAGAACATGCCGTTTATGTGCATGTGTTTGCGTAAGAATCTGATCCAGTGCTCCCTTGACTCGCTTGCCAAGAGGCGCAGTTCACACAGACAGGAGACCACTGATACAGTTTATAGGGTTCAATAGTCTAAATCTGCCCTTATAGAGCGAGGAACATTTATTCTAGGCACTCGCTGTATGTAGCAGTCAGAATCTTTTGGAAAGTCCCCCAAAAATCTATATCGAACACATTTTCTTTAAAGGATCATTAGATCATTCCTTTCAAATCAAATGCTTGTACTGTTGCACCTTTGTTTATAAAAATAGATGTCCTTGTTGATGATGACAAAATTGCCCACCATGAAAAAAGAAATAAATGAATCTCCAGCGTTTCACAATACCTAGATCCATGTCTTCACAGTCTTCACAATCTCTTTATCTCTCTCTCTCTCTCTCTCTCTCTCTCTTTCTGCGCAGGTGGCAGGGGCTTCCTGGTCGAGTCTTTCTCATTTCTTTTTGTTCCCCTCCAGTTGCTCTGATCGTGAGCTGTTGATGATGATGATAGCGCTGGCTGTCCATTGATTTGCTGTGGCCCCTGGTTTGCAGTTCACACTGGCGGACACTCTTCCTTTGGCTTTAATTAGAGCTGGCCCCATCCTCTCTTCTCTGCTGCCCTGGATGTGGCTCCACACATGAACACAGAAG
>OMKK01055748.1:26131-47750 GCA_900302305.1 Polymixia japonica | reverse complement strand
CTCCTCTCCTCTCCTCGCATCTCAGCACAAAGCTGCAAAAGAAGGCCATTAATGACTTCTGTGTGGAGCGACGCAGTGCTTTCTTTCTCTCTCTCTCTCACTGACTATTTTCTTAGACCCTATTCTCTTCATTGTGGGCCTCTCCCATTCCTCCTACTCTCACTCTTTGTAAGGAGCTTTTTTTGTCGTTTCATCGTCACTATTTTTCTGGTTTTAACCCTGAGCCCTCCCCCACACGTCCTCCAGCTCCCTGCTCTCCCTCCAACTGTTTCTCTCCTCATCTGTAACCTGCCCCCCTCCCTTCCCCTCCGTTGCCCTCCTTCTCCTTTCCTCTCAGCCAGACTGCATCTCAGTTGGACACCCCAGTGATGTCTACTTCTGCACTCCTCCTCCTCCTCTTCCTCCTCCTCCTCCTCCTCCTCCCCCTCCCCTCTCTCCTTTCTGGTATCTATCCGATTGTCTCCCTGGTGAATGGGAACTCAGTCTGCCATTGATCCAAAGCAGCCTGCCTCGCACAGTGTCCTCTAAATGGGCCATTTATGAACTGGCTTGTGTTCATGTGAGTCTGTGTCCACTCGCACCTTCGTTACTTTTCCACACTGTAAATGGTAAATCTCTCTGTCTCTGTCTCCTCCTCTCCTCTCCTCTCCTCTCCTCTCCTCTCAGCCACTATGAAGCAGGTCGCCCGGACCGTGGCCAAGGTGGAGCTGTCAGACCATGTGTGTGACGTGGTGTTCGCTCTGTTTGACTGCGACGGTAAGTAGCTGACGGGCTTATTTTTAGTCAGAGTTCACCGTGACAGCCATCATAGCGCCGCCGCCAATATTGCTTATGTACAGCAAAGCAGCGCTCACGTCGATAGACAGCAAATCGACACCGAATGGGAAATCGTCTTTCCCCGGCTCATCCTCTTACCTACTCCTCCTCCATCATTTCATCATCTCCCTCTCTCCCCTCTGTCTTCCTCAGGGAACGGGGAGCTGAGTAATAAGGAGTTCATAGCCATTATGAAGCAGAGGCTGATGCGTGGGCTGGAGAAGCCCAAGGACATGGGCTTCACTCGGCTAGTGCGCGCCATGTGGAAGTGTGCCCAGGATACCGCCTGGGACTTCGCCACACCCAAGACGCAGTAGAGCGACGCGCGGCTGCGTTGACGGAGGGAGAGAGAGAGGGAGAGAAAGGGCCGAACGCGCGACAAAGCGACAAACACGAGCAGCGTCACACAAGGCATCCTCCTCCCTCCTCCAGAACGTCTCAAGGATTTAAGCAGACACTTACTGTACCAAACTAATTAAGACTGCAGTGCCGAGAAGCAGAATCAATCCTGCACGCATGCCAGTGTGTTTAGGGCTTTTCACTACGCTGACTGAAGCATGCTGACGCCGCACAGTGTGTCCCTAGAGGCTTTCCATCCGCGCCTGTCAAGGACATCATAGGCATTTTGGAGTTTGTAAACTTGTATATTTATTTTTTGCCATATTCTATGTGTGAACGCAGTGCCATCAGAGGGCTAGCAAGCACAGCGAGCGACCTTTTCCCGAGCTAAAAACAGTGCTTTTATAACTCTAAACATGATTTACTCTTTGGGGGGAAAAAAAAAAAAAAAAGCAGGATGAATCTTATTTGACCCTCAACTCGTTCTATATTGGGTGCAGACCAGATAGGACCCTCACTGATTCGCGTGGTGGGGTAGAGATGGTGGTTGGTAATCTTGTTACAGCCTCTTTCTTCCTTACCCTGGTTACGTCCTCTAGTTATCTTGGGCCATAGAAGATCAACCCAACCCTGCCTCGCCCTACAGTGTCCTGTTCATAAATGGTGTATTATGATTATTATTTTTCTCACCGAATGACTTTATATAAGATGGATATTAAAGGAACCACTCTATTAAAGATGTTTTTAATAACAGAACTGTTGGTGTGTTGTTGTTGTTGTTTTTTTTTAACTGGATTGTTTTATTTATGCATGCCTCTGTGCTTGACTTGCAAGGTGCATTGTTGTCCTGTCATGTTCTTATTTCAAATCTTCGAATCTCAGCAAAGCACCACAGGGGATTAGAGAGACTAATCTGTGGGGCACCAAGGAAGTCACCTGTCGCCTGCGATGAAACGGAGTGTGAAATGTTTAGGTAGAAAGCAGCAGGTCAGTTGTATGCCTTGTGTTCGAGTGTACGCGAGAGAAAACAAAAAGATGATAATATGTGTGGGCAGCAGGAGTCAGCAGTTCCCTTTAATTGAAATGGGCAGGATGGGCAATCCTCAGCCTCTGTTGCTCATTAAAAGATTGCCCTGCAGCCCTCCATAAACTCTGTACTGCAGTGCCCCGAAAAAAGCTCTGTCGCTCTCTCTCTCTCTCTCTCTCTCTCTCTCTCTGTGTCTCTCTCTCACACACGGAAGTGGCACTCAGGAGTGATTGCAAGGGATGAGATTAGGTTGAAGTGCCTCTCATCAGTATTCCCTGCTTACGTTCTTCCCAGATCTCGAGTCGGGCATTAGAATCGAAGGATGGGAGAGTACAATGCTCTCTAAAACAAATGTACCCACCCAAGCACTATATTCCTCTCTGTACACTAGAATTATTCACAATAGTTTCATCTGCACTAGAGCACCAACATTACCTCAACATCAGAACAATGCAAACCAAGATCGGTTTCTTCAGCATTAGAAAACCGCTCGAAATTGGCACCCATGGCCCATAGAGCCGCTACAGAAGGTTTTCAGAGAATTGCCAGACAACCATGGATCTATCTGCACTCACACATTGCCAACAGTACTTAATCTGCACTGGAACTCTGCCTGGTAACAGTTGCGTTTGTGCTGAACACCGTGTTCAACGGCTCAGCCATGTTAAACCCGAGGAAAGCAGGCTCTGCTTTGACAAGTGTCAAGTTTTCTGCTTGGTGTGCACTGAAGCAACACACCGCGGTTATGTGTTTCTGGACTTTGGAGGGAGGCTATATTTGGAGTGTGATTGAACGCCTCCCTCTTAAGTCAACAGATATTTTTCTTGGTAGGGATAGAAATGTACACAACCTTTGCTCAGATAGTGTATATATAATGCATACATTGATTGTGCTTTTCAAGGTTTACATTAGACCAGGCTGCTTCTGGATGTTAAATACATGGTGTACGTGTTTCTTTAGGCCAGGGGTGTCAAACTCATTTTAGTTCATGGGCCACATACAGCCCAATTTGATCTCGAGTGGGCCGGACCAGTAAAACCATTGCATAATAGCCTATAAATAACAACACCTCCAAATGTTTACCTTTCTTTTAGTGTAAAGAAGTACAAGTACGTTCTGTCAGTCTACTGTCATTACATGTGCATTACAATTTACAGACCACAATGGATCTACAAAGGCATAAAACGTTTAGTCACATGAATTTTGGAACTGAACAACAATATAGTATTGTACTTCTTTATGATTCGAACAACTCAAGATCTAGAAATTCTTTTAATTTTCCATACATTTCTGCTCCTGTGTAGTAATGCTGGCATCAACACACCGCATGGAAACTATTGAGGAAGGAGTTTAAGTTATCCCCTGCCTTACAAACTGTTTACAAATCAAAGCTTTTGACAGTGCCTTAGCAATAGGGTTCCACTAATATTGTTTTAAGATAGAAGTCCGATATCGATTATTTTGTACTGAAACTGCTGATTGACAATATTTGGCACAATGTTCAATAATGACAATGTAACTATGACCACAATAAGTATTTATTGTTTTTCCAGAGAACTGTATTCTGATCAGGGTGGAAAAGCCTCTGAAGCAGCATTTTACATGAATTAGGCTACTCACTGTTTAACTTGCTCCTGGCACCTCTTCACGCCTTTGCAAGTGCGTCAATATTAGGTGTCAAATCCTGAGCAGTTGCCAATTTCAGAATGTCATTCAAGTGCTTGTGTGTGAGCCTGGAACACAGTTTTGTTTTACTGATGCTCATTACAGAAAAAGCTTGTTCACAAAGGTAAGGAGTCCCAAACATGGATAAATCTTTTGCAGCCAGGGCTGTCGATTTGGGGTACCCTGGTAAGAGATACTGATAAAATGTGTCTAAGCCCACCGAGGCAAATTTGTCCTTCAAATCTGAATCGCATAGCAAGTCAATTATTTCAAGTTGGATGTCATCCATTGGACCCTTTGCACAATGAGAGTGACCTTAAGTCACTCTTATTGTGTGTTCATCATGTAAAATGGCAAGTGTCAGCTCACATCACTTGGACTGAGGATAGCTAACAACTAGATAAGTGCACTTGCCCCTTTTTCTGTCCCTGCACTAGGGTATTTCATCTCCCCTGCCCTCAACTGCCCTCATCACTTAGTTGGCACCAACGCTGGACATAGTTTATGAAAACATGGGTTCATTATTTGATACTTGAAGACAAACGGCTCCTTCCTATGGGAGTAATGAAACTCTAGACCATTTGTGTGGGTTTTCTGCCATCTAGTGGTTGAAAAACGCTATTGACTGCTGAACCAGCCCTCATAGGGACAACACTCGCCAGAACGGACATTTATATTCCACATCTAGACAATTTTATACAGAACACTGGTGACTATGGACAATGCACTACTTGGACTGTAACAACACAGCAATGTCCTCATACACAATATGTGAAGTCTACTGTCTTGTGTCTGCCATTGTTTTGCACTGTCTCTTTGCACTATACTATATGTGAAGTATGTTTCTTGTACCATGCGAGTGTCTTTGTCAAATGTATGTACATCTGCACTACATTACATGCAAAGCAAATTGCTTGTGCATGTAATGTAGTTGTCGAATAAGGGTGATTCTGATTGTGACTATTGCAAGATAAATGCAGTTATTTAGTTTCATCATGTTTAAAATGATGTACTAAGGGAAACTAGTCAGACCGGTTGGCACGGTCCAGGTCCATGACAGATCCAGACTGACTCTTCAGGATATTTAATCTATAAATTTAAAGGCCGGGAAGGCACATTAATGACCACAAACAAATACAAATATATAAATACACATAGTGCTATTCTGAATATTGTTTTTTGGCTTGGAAATGGGAGGTAAGCATTGACAAGTGACATATGACAAACATACCCAACTAATAAGACTAAATATTTCCACACTATGAATGAAGACTTTCTTCTTCCTGCTCCTTTTTGTACATGAATGAAAATTCTTCGTTAGGAAATTATAAATTATATATTGTATAATATTATTTACTTTCATGTGCAAAATAAAAAAATAAATGAAATGAAATGAAAGTTAATGGTTTAAATGTAGTGTAACACAGAATGTCATTCCCAACAAATTTCTAAGCAATATGAATAGTAAATATAAGTACTAGTACCTTTTAGTTGTTAAACTGCCGCCTTGGCCTGAAAGGATTTTCTTTATATTGATGTGGCTCAAGTATAAGCTTGGCTGTGTGTGTGTGTGTGTGTATGTGCGCGCGCGCAAATTAACGAAAACGAGGGCACCAATTAACCAAAAAGAGGGAACGAGATTTATATCTCATGGTCAAGCAATAGCATTTCGTTAGTTCAATGTAGTTGAGATGGACAGAATAGTTCATTGAAGCAAGCAAGAGGCAGGAGAGACCAAAAAAGCTTAGTTGAATAGTATATCAATTCAATTCAAAAAGTTATGTATGAGGCATGTGCGGGAGCATTCCTAGTACCTTGCTGATGTTCCTAGATATTAGTAGTACTAGTACACCATGTGCTTACAATACATTTCTGAGTGCAAGAATACAATTCAAAAGAGAAAGAGTACGTGCATCCAACAGAAATACAGTATATTGTACATACAACCTGAAAAAACAGGTGTGTTCACTGAGGAAAGAGGGTCAGGTCAGAGAAAAGTCAATAGTCAATAATGCAAGGATATGGTAAGAGATAGAAAATGTAAAATGCTAATTGAGGTTGTACTTCTAATGCCTGTGAGAGAACATTGAACATTTCTAATTGCTCTTAAATTGCACAGCAAATCTGTTATAACGTGGGGAATTCGGGGGCTAATTACTGCAGTCATGTTTGTGAATTGGATAAGCGGCTCCTTTAAACTGAAGCCAGTTGAAGCCCTTGGCCTGTTCTGTGCAGTCAGGTGTGAGACTGCAGTCTTGTCATTAATAAACACAACCCTAGGAGTACCTACACCTGATCCAATTAATGAGAAACCAGAAGGTTTGGGAGAAATGTGCAGGGAAACCGAGAAGAGCCTCAGAATCCTAATGATTCCAATCAGAACAGGACTCGCACCAAGATTTAATCTGACACGTCTTTAATTACAGAAACAAGAATCAATAGGAAAAGAACTGACAGGGGTACACCATAGTTGAAAAAGTAAATGCACAATTGAGGTATGGTGCCCCCCCCCAGACTGTCAATCAAGATGGTGGTGGGTGGATGGACTTGACACATCCACTCCACATCATGGATTAACAGATAGGGGGGCTGACAGGGGCAGTCCTACTCCAGCAAGAATTTAACATGGTCTTGCAAAACAAAATGGAACAGAAAGAAACAGAAAATCTTAGATTTCCAAGGTTGAAATGGAATAAAACCTTTTAATAAATACTAAAGTATAAAACCTAGGTCTCTAAACAATGTGTAATGTCGAGACAAAGCCTGGGGTTCGCACTCTCCCCACGTTTAAAGGAAGCCAAATTAATTTCTATAGATTATCCCCAAATACCAACAATCCATGTTATCCATTAAAAAAAAAGTATAATTTCAGCATTTTCTTACCTAGATCATAGAATCTTTTAGGATGGATGGCTGATAGCATTCCAACATTGATATACAAATAAAATGAACTCACTCAATATGTTACAATGGATAATGAAAGACGCTCAAAAGATAAGGAAAACGTACTGGTTATCAATGTCAAAACAAGCAACAAAGGGGCCAAAACTAGTATTGGCATTTAAGCAATCATTGGTGACCTACAGCCACCTAGTGGCTAGAGCTCGTAACCACAGCACATGGACAGTTACCCCCCTGTGTTGCAATCTGAGTAAGGCACAGTAGAGGGCATCCCTCCCCTGATGCCTTATCCCTACAACACCGGCGGTTTCGGATCAGAGTTGAAAGGACCGGTCTCCATTATGAACCGAGAGCAGCCGCTGTGTACAGCTGCCAGCTCAGCTCTAGGGCTCACATTCCTGTCAGGATGCTGCTGCTACTAGAGGAATCGGGGGTCGATGGTGGCACGGGTATTGTCTATGGGGAATTGGGGGGGTGATGCGGAACGGACATGTTCTCCGGTAGTCCTGATCAAGTAGGTGCAGGAGTTTGGGTGGCTGGGGGACAGGTACGAGAAGGTCCTCAGTCACTGTCAAACTTGATGGAGTTGATTGTGGTGGAGATGGCTCCCCCGCGGTAGCTACCGCGCTTCTTCTTGGTCTTTTCATGTCGGAAGGACTTCCCCTTGGTGAACTTGAGTACGTCGTTGGCTCTTTGGCCCCAGTCACCGGTAGCTCCACGCTGGAGGGGAAGAGGCAAATATAAAAGTCTTCAACATGATATCCTTTGATAGAAGTATGCAGTGTTTTAAGTAAACTCTCTTGCTTCTACTCTTGACATTTCTGTAGTTAGAGCCCTGCGCAGTTTTGTCATCCTGCCGTTAACACCTCATCTCACAAGATGCATGGCGGCTGAATTGGGAAGTCTATACACGTCGGTTTTCAATAACATTCATGTCATCTAAATAAATTGTACTTTAGTAGTGACAGAGGACGGAGTTGTGAGCTCGAGGAGTGTGAGAGGAAGCCTGAAAACGCTTAGGAACTCACCTTCGCTTCGAAAGAGTTGTCTGCCAGTCGCCGGTCCACCTCAACATCTTCCTCTCTTATTCTACGGAAAGGTATATTGCCAGACTGGATGTCAGACAGACAGACAGAGACAATATCAGTAAACGCTCCTCACACCGTGCACCTCTATTCTGCAAGGAACCCAGCACTTTTGTGTGCCAAAGTAATGTGCACCGTGAGCGATGTGGGGGTCCCCCCCGTCCCCCCCCGATAACCAGTCTCACGGAGGTCTTACCTTCTGGTTGGCTTTAGGAAAAGTTTGAGGTGTGGTCGTTACTTTCTTGGTTTTGGGAGTCTTGACTTCAGCCTCTTCCTCCTCACTTTCGGATGAGTCTCCATCTCTTTTTCTCTTGCCATTTGTGCCTGTGTTTAAATCAAGAGGAAACGTCGGTTTGAGTCAGTTGCACTGGTGATATTTTGAGAGGAATGTTGCGTACAGTGAGCCCCTCATGTGCTCTATAAACCCAGGATGCATGAAAAGGACAGCACACTTAAAGGGCAATAAATGCGGGGGAGAGCAAAGTTGAAAACAAACAAGCATGACCTTTCCAAGTAACGGCCGTTTTTCCAGGGACGCCATGCGGAGTATAAACCCATAACTATATTCAATTTCCCCTGTAAATGGCAGCAACATATTCAATATTTAGATAGTTACCATTTGTTGTCGGGGTGGTGGGTGCTGTGGCCGCTTTAGGCCTCTCCTCCTCCTCATCTGATGAACTGTCTGAGGAGCTGCTGCTCTCTTTAGCTTTAGATGTGCTCGCTGGGGTGGTCTTGGGTGTTGCGGCTGGGGTAGCGGCTTTCACAGTCTTTTTACTGGCCTCTTCCTCCTCTTCAGAGCTACTGTCACTAGATGAGGACTCAGGCTTGGCGGGGACCTTGGCGGGGGTGGCAGCTTTGGGCGTAGCTGCCTTTCCGTTGGTCAGTGTAGGCTTGGCAGGCGTGGCCTTAGCCTCCGTCTCTGAATCAGAGCTGTCTGAGGAGTCAGAGCTGCTCTCCTCTGCCTTCTTTGCCGGGACTGTCTTTGCGGTGACAGGAGCAGGGCTCTTGGCTGCCGGCTTGCTGCTCTTGGCTGCAGCCGTGTCATCTTCAGAATCAGAGCTGTCGGATTCAGAGCTGCTCTCTGCTGCAGCAGCAGGCTTAGCTACAGGGGTGGCAGGCTTTGAGGCTGGAGTAGCTGGTTTAGCTGCTGTTGGCTTGGCAGGCTCTTCCTCATCGTCAGAGGAGTCCGAGTCAGAACTGCTCTCTGCTGCCTTGGCCGGGGGCTTGGGGGTGGAGGCAGCAGCAGCCTTTGCTACAGGGGTAACTGGTTTTGAGGTTGGTTTAGCTGCTGCTGGCTTGGCTGGTTCGTTCTCATCTTCAGAGGACGAGTCAGAGTCAGAGCTGCTCTCTGCTGCAGCAGCAGGCTTAGTTACAGGGGTGGCCGGCTTTGAGGATGGAGTAGCTGGTTTAGCTGCTGGCTTGGCAGGCTTTTCCTCATCCTCAGAGGAGTCAGAGTCAGAACTTGTCTCTGCTGCCTTGGCGGCAGCAGGCTTTGCTGCGGCAGCAGGTTTAGCAACAGGTTTTGCTGGGGCCTCATCTTCAGAACTGCTATCCGATTCTGAAACACAAATTCCTAATATTTAAAGCCACTACAGACAGGATTTTTGCTTTAACATATTATTAAATTATGGAAGAATGACATCGCCAGTGAAGGTGCTATGTGAAAACGCTAGAAGTGAAAAGCTATAAACTAACTACACCACGGTCGCATGACTTCAACGTCACCACCACTAATCACCACTTGATGACGTTTAATGTCTCCGACAACCTCTGTAGTCTCATTTGAGACACGTAAAAGCTTCACAAATGGGGCAAAATTCACAAATGGGGTATTTACTTACGTATTTTATGTCGTAGAACAAAATGTGAAAATCTCTTAAGCTTGTGTTAACCACAGAGTGCAAAAATGCTAACTCGTTTCCGGGTTTTAGGACTCGTTCCTGCAGCACTCCATTATGGTACAAAGGAAGTTTGTCAACCAAAACAGGAAGTGGATTGCACTTTTGATTTTCCCAGTAGCTAGCTAGATCTTGTCCCATGATAGCCTACAAATTCGTGGTAAGTGTTATCTGTAAGCTACTAGTTGGTTGTAAATCTTCTTTATGAATGTGATGCCTCCCACTCTGCTTGGTTCTCTTTCACTAGAGTGCTGGCAGAGTGGGAGGGTCATCAGCCTATTCAACTCACCTGTGTTCAGGAGCTCTATATAAGCATGTCTCTTGCTAACACACTTCCTGCTTTTTCTCCTCTCCCTTTCTATCACCAGCACAGTGCAGGTATCTCCTCCTGGGGGGTTACCATTATCCTTTTGCATTACATACACCACACCGCACTTACTTCCCTCACTCAACCATTACACACACCACTGACTCTTATCCACATGTATTTAACTGGTTTGTATTATCATTTGAGTATAATATTGTTTTTTTAGTTTAAAATCATGTGTGGACTCCCTTCTTTGCCACTTACCACTGGTTTGTGACAATGAAAGTGACATAAAAATAATACCACTAAGGGGTCAAGGGGTCGCTAGCTAAATAATAGCCCTGATCGGACCATGAGTTGATTGAACAACTGAGAATATTTGCAATCAAAACACAAATATGAAATATAAACATACATAAAAAAAAATTAAATAAATGCTGGCTTCAAGTCCTCAAACTTTGGAGTCTCCTACCTGAACTTGAGGAGTCATCTTTTTTAGCTGGGGGCGTCTTGGCAGGTGTAGGTTTAACTAGGGGCTTCTTTGTTGCCTTTTCTTCTTCCGAGCTAGAGTCTTCCTCTGAAGAGGAATCTTCCTTTGCAGGTGTGACTTTAACTGGGACAGGTTTAGCTGGAGTAGCCTTAGCAGGTGTCACCTTCACTGAGGGCTTCTTCTTCACCTCCTCCTCCTCCGAGCTAGAGTCCTCTGAAGAGGAATCTTTCTTAGCAGGTGTAACTTTAACTGGGACAGGTTTAGCTGGAGCAGCCTTAGCAGGTGTCACCTTCACTGAGGGCTTCTTCACCACCTCCTCCTCCTCCTCCGAACTAGAGGACGAGTCTTCAGCAGGTGCAGCCTTGGCGGGGGAAGGTTTGACTGGGGTTTTTTTAACTGGTGTGGCCTTAGCTACAGGCTTTTTTTGCTCCTCTTCATCCGAGCTCGAGTCTGAAGCCAGAGACGTGTACAAAATTTACACACAAATGCCCCAACTTGAAATATCACCAAGCACAAGTAAAGTGAATGCAGCCTAAATGTATGGCCTTACCTGAACTCTCAGAGCTGGAGTCCTGCTTCTTTGTGGCTGCTTTGGGTGTACCGAGTTTGGCAGGGGTAGTCTTCGCAGGGGCAGGCTTAGCTATGAAGAAAACATCACTGTTAGACAATCCTTATAAGACAGACAGACATCTTAAAACAAATGGGCATTTCTTACCGGCCACTTTTTTATCATCCTCCTCATCACTGCTGTCGTCACTGCTGTCAGAAGAGTCGCTGTCCTTGGCCTTGCCGGCTGGGGGTGCAGCTGGGGCCTTTGCGGCAGGAGGTGGGACTGCACTGTATGGTCCTACCGGGACAGAAGTAGTTGATCAGCATCACAGCACATACGCTGAGGTCACAGCACTAAGGCATGCAAGGAGAAACCAACACAAATGACTAGAACACACCTGGTTTGGGTTTCTTGCTGGGAGGAGCCTCCTCGTCATCAGATGAGGAGTCCTCACTGCTAGATTCAGCTGCAGCAGCCTTAGGGGGAGCAGGAGGAGTTTTCACTTGGATCGGGGGCTTGACGGGAGCCTATCGGGAGACACTGGATCAGTTTTGATGGCAAAAGTTCCACGTGTATAATTTACAGTTGCAGTCATAACTCCTATGTAATTCTACTAGCTCCAGATTATGACAACACATCAAAAGGTTTTGTATATAGACAGACAATCGGGGAAAAAGTTGTAACATTCAGGGATGTCCCAGCCTTTTATGCATACCTTGGCTGGCTCTTCGTCTTCAGAGTCAGAAGAACTGTCCTCACTGCTGCTCTCCTGCTTTTTCTGAGACGCACCTTTAGCGGGGACAGACGCCTTGGGTTTTGTGACTGCGGCAGCCTTAGTTTCTAGAAACCAAAGGCATATGAGATCAAAATTATTGTCGTAATTGTTATTTCATGATTAATAACAGTTTCATCACACAATAAACAAATAAATAGTCTGCCCATGAACTCACTTGGGGCAGGAGCCTTCGCAGGCTGCTCATCCTCCGAGTCAGTTTCCTCAGAGCTAGAGCTGGTGTCTTTCTTCCTCGTGCCTGCTGCAATAGCAGGAGGCTTCACCGGAGCCTGCAAGCAGAAATTAAACATTCAACGCATTTTAACTGTAGAGACGCTACACAGACATGGCAATACTGGGTGGTTTGGATGTAGGATGGATCATTTGATGTTCCCCTTACCTTTGCGGCAACCTTCGTAGACGCCGCTTCATCCTCAGAGTCACTGGAATCTTCACTGCTGCTAGATGCAGCTTTAGATGCAGCTGCTGCTGCTTTAGCTGCCACAACCTTGGGGGCTGTGAAAAACAGAGATAACATCTAATACTGGGTAGAATGTTTTTGCTTCTAAATCAATGACACATTCTATAAAACCGTCTATAAAACTCTGAAAACTGTCATCACCACTGGGCATATTAACTTTACCTGCAGGGGCTGCCTTACTGGATGGTGCTGCCGCTTCATCGTCCTCACTGCTCGACTCTTCACTGCTTGAGCTCGCTGCGCTGGACTTTGCTTTCTTGGCTGATGGACCGTTGGTGGCTTTACCCTCTTGTGGAGGGGCCTTCCTTTTCTTGGCTTCAGGAGACCTGAGAATCGTGGTGATAATAAGGCTTAAAGAGTTGTCAAATGAATAATCTCGATGTAATGGGGGTATGCGTGTGCGTTTCTGCATCATATATGTAAAGCACATTTTAAATATATGGCCTAACGCGTGTTAGCGATAGTGTAAATAAAACTAAAAGCATAAACATCGGACGAAGTCGGGAATTAAAGCGGGGAGCCACTTACTTCGCCCAGAAATTGTAGACGTCGACAAGTCTTTCTTCATTTTGATCCTGTGGATTCTGTTGTGCAACAAACGTTGAATTAACTTAGCCCCGTCATCAGCCCCCCCACTGGGTCGAACAACGGGTATTAAATGCATTGGTTATAGTGCAGAACGATGATTAATTCGCATGAAACAGCTGACAGGTACAATACACAAGTTGTGCGTCTGGCCAACACGTGTTAGCTACAACAGCTAGCTAGAGCAACATAACAAGCTACAACAGCTAGCTAGGACACATAACAAGCGCTATATTATATGCATAGCCCTCGTGTGAACGTGTGTAGGTAACGTAAGCTAAAAAAAACCGAACTTCACGACAAAATCCACTCAACAAGCAACTTACTGCCAACGGAAAAAAAAAACTACGAAGCCCCTTACCACTTTTGTCTGCTTGAGAAACTGTTGAGCCGCCTTGGTGAACTTGTTCTCCAGTAGAAACGAATACACAATTTTGTAGAGATCGCTGGGAACTGATTTCGGCTCCGCCATCTTCACCACGCTCGTTCTGGAAGGAACGCGTCGGGTTCACGTGTGTGCATGTGCGTGGGTCGGGCGCATGCGCGGAGAAACCGGCGGCGCCGAATACAAACGTCATCATAAACGTTTACGGTCGTTCGGCAGGTGTAGCTTTAGCGAGGGGGACGTCTTTGCTGCCTTTTCTTCCTCCGAGCTGGAGTCGTTCCCTAAATATGAACAAACGAAATTAATCGATAGTAATTTTTAAAATCAACCCGTTTTCTTGCACTGTATTATACATATATCCCGTCCATGTTTTGCTCTATTGTTTATGCTGTCAAAACACAGGCCCATACATTATACGTAATCACTGAACTCCTCCCCTTGGTCAGTTTTTCGGGTTGCTTGGCGACACGGCGGCTGGTGGAGTGATCACAACTGTATAGTGAATGTAACAGTCGTGACTTTTGGGAGTGAGGATGAAGGTTGGGATTATGGAGATATGAAGTGGCAGAAAGAAGTAAATTGGAAATAGTCATTTATTTAAATAGCTCAGGAGAAGAGCCTAATGAAACGGCCAAAAGAGCTAGGACAATGACTGGAAAGTCATAATTGTATTTGTTGAGCATTTCCACCTCATAACGGTGGCTAAAGCTCTAGAAAAGGATGTAGGCAAAGTGAAGTTTGCAAAGTACTTGAATAATACGCGTATACTTGTACACACAGTGAGTAAAGAACAACAAGTCAAGTTTATATACGTATATATAGTCCTTAATTACATTAGTCTCAAAGAACTTCACAAGCCCACAATCACAAATAATTAAACGACAGCCCTGACCTTAACCCTCCATCGGACAAGAATGAACTCCCAGAAAAAAACTTTGTTAGGTAAACAATGGAAGAAATCTTGGGAAGGTGTCAGGTGTGCAATAGGTGCCGAGTGGGCATGGTTTCAGTCAAGTTACAGGTTGGAAATGGAATGATAACAAATACAATTGGACTAATGGGGCAGTAATAAAAGACTAAGGAAGTGAGAGTGTCCGGCCGAGGCAACATCATAACAGTTTCCAGGATGAAGCCAGTACAGTCCCACTCATGGCCCCAGCAATAGTCTTAACGTCACGGCACACAGGCACACTTCCCTAGGGAGGAAGAAAGGGAACCCACTCGTAGCGACAGTAGAGACATTCATTCAACACAGTCCAGCAGTTATTGGAGCAGCATTTCCCCATGGATATTCCCACAACCCAAAGTAAATCTTCAAATATTAGAAAAGAGAGAGGAACGGAGAGGAATAATAGCCTTGGGTACTTACTTGGTTCAAGAATATTTGAAGAGCTATTATAATGATCTAAATATATTTACAGATGGATCAAAACACTCAAATAATAAGCTTGTATGAGTGGGCATATACATTCCAGAATTCAACAAAGGAATTGTTGAGAGAATTTCAAACAGGGTATCAGTATACACAGCAGAACTGACACCAATAATCATCAGTCTTCAGTGGGTAGAGGAGGTTAAACCAATTAAAGTAGTGATATGTTCAGATTCTGCTGCTGCAATACAAAAAAGTATAAAATCAGGACAAAAGGACAAACAGTTCGAGAGGATCTTTTAAGTGAGGTTTATATGATCTTATATACAGCAACTAGAAATAGATGTTCATTTCTGTTGGATACCGGCACATGTTGGAATAGAGGGAAATGAGATTGCAGATAAACTTGCTAAAAGTGCATTAAACAAAAATTATAATGATATTTTAGACATTTGTTTTGGGAGATCAGAAGCTAAATCAATAATTGATTATAGAATAATGACATATTGGCAGGAAATCTGGAATAACGACACTAAGGGTAGATATTACAAAATTCAAAAGTCTGTCAGAATGAGAAGTAATCGAAGTAAATGTAGGAAAGAAGATGTTAAGATTAGGACATACAGGACTCAATGCTACTATAAGTACTACTACTACTATACGTCATGAAAAAGACAGTATCAGATAAATGTGAGACTTGTAACTGCAAAGAAACTGTTGAACATGTGCTGATAACGTCACAGAAGTTCAGTGTAGAAAGAGAAAGACTTAAGGGCAGAGTGGTAGATATAGGAAGGGATTGGAGCATCAAAGGTCTGTTAGAGACAGATGACAAACAATTATAGGTTCAAATAGCGTTATTTAAATATTAAACGAAACAGGTTTAATATCCAGAATATAATTCTTTATAGTCATAATGTTACACACACTCCGGTACAGTAGGTGGCGTCACGCACCTTTAACGTTGGTTTTGTAGTCCGCCAGCAAAACCAAAGAAGAAGAAGATCTCTTCCCCTTCCCGCGTGTCATAACATGGTTGTCTTTGGGCGATGACATTTAGCGGCGCTGGCTTCATTAAACGTTTGAACCGCGATTTATATGTCACTTTCTATCCGAAACTATTGAAGCCATGCCTCGCTATGAACTGGCCCTCATCATGAAGGCGATGCAGAGACCCGAGACGGCGGCAGCTCTTCGGCGGACAGTGGAGACGCTGATGGAACGGGGCGCAGTGGTGAGAGACTTGGAGAACCTTGGAGAGAGACTGCTGCCCTACAGGATATCAAAACACAATGAACGACACGCCCGCGGATCCTACTTCTTGATTGATTTCCACGCAGCTCCCAACATTGTCACGGGGTTGCTCGATCACTTAGACCGCGATGTGGATGTAGTGAGGCCCACTCTCTTGAAGAAGGACACCGGGGTTTCCGCAGACGCTTGCTGTGGCCCTGCGCCATCCAAATCCCAGGACACCGTCCACAAATGAGTCAATGTAAGCGACACCTCAATAGATGGCGCCTACTGCATCAGCACAAACCATGCACCTTTGGCGATCTTGAGAAACCATTAGGCACTCTTCATGGAGATGGGGACAATGAAATTCATAACGTGTGGCGTGTGTAAGCAAGGCTGTTGCTCACTTGTCTGGTGTACTATGCCAAAGCAGTCACTAAAACGTCCACGCAGTTGTCTATAAGATAATAGTTCACCCCACGTACAAGACACTGCACTATGACAGAAAACATTGGTGAAAATGAATTCGATTTTAGGTTAGGCTACATGCGCACACGCCCAACAAGTACTAATTTAAGGAGGTGGCATATTTTTAGTCGAGATAAAATGTAAGAAATCATTGCTTGGTAATTAGATTTTAAGAGGAAAATGAGGGAGATCAATACCCAATTACCCACTGTTGAACAAATCATGCAACACACACACTATCAGCTGATAAGCTTAACCCAGTCAGCGGAGATGGTTGGTCCTTAAACCACCTTATGGTAATATCTCTTCTGCTAAAGAGGAACAAAACAAAACATACAAAGAAGACAAAGAGAAAATACAGTTGGTGCCAAAGGCATATACTGTACCTCCAAAAGCTGTTCATGGTTTACAGACTATTAATGCACTCGTTAGACCTGCAGCTTTGCTAAACATAGCAAATGACACACAAAAGTAAAATCCTAATAAACAACATGTGAAAAGAGGTTACTTATACACACATGCACACACTCTGCATTTCTTTCTTTGGCCAATGCCTATATGTTCTGATCCTGTGGTATCAATGTCAACCTTCTAGTACTGACTTCATGCAATGTGGGTTTACCACAGTCAATGTCAATGACTGTATTTTTATGGATGTCATACTTTGCTGTTCTTTAACTTGCGTGCCTATAATGATTGTTCCTTATGTTTTACAGGGATTCACAGTGTACATCTAGAAGACATACAGTGGGATGATGTCCTCTGTCCCTTTTCATTGTTCTTGACCTGCATCTGAATGTTATGTTATAATAAACTAATCTTTTGTATGTAACTTATCTAAAGTGAATGTTGCCTTTTTCTATTAAAATAGATTTTAGATTTAATTTTGTAGTTGAGAGGGCATTTTCAGTTCTTATTTCCAATCTATTCCCAGTCTGGGCGTTATTATCAGATGCAATTCGAAAACTATTCTTAATTTGGAACACACCAAAGATTACATGAACCCATTTAAAACCATTGTTGCCATCCCAGTTTGATAATTGTCAGAGAAACTCCAGAAGGACAATTATGATATAATGTTCTTACCCCGAGCTTTTAAATTTGGTGAGGTGGCCTAACTCTCCTTTAATCAGATCAAATTAAGCAATCCAAACATGTAAAACATGGATTAAACAAAAATGTTTAATCCACGTTTTGTATAAAGGTTTATTTAGATAATGAGTTATAATTTGGTGGCGGGGAGCATCGAAAACATTTTTGGTGTTATAATATATATTATTGCAGAAATATTAACATACAAAAATACAGGTAACACAAATTTAAGCAGTATCTTAAGTATCAAAATTATAAATGTTACATATATACGAGGAAATATGAGGAAACGGAAACCATGTAGAAAATGAAACAAGTGAACATAGGTAGGTCTAGAAAAACAACAAGTCTAATATAAAATCAAGTTGCAATAGTCTAGATAATAAATAAATAGCAATAACTACAGTTCGTCGGGGCATTCTGTAAAAAAAAATTGTTGTAGCACTTCAACAATCGGGAGCAGCGAAAGCTGTCTTCATCTGTGGGAATGACATCATACACGCCCCAACAGGAACCCGTCACATGTCTTGCTCAGAAGTCACCTGACAGTGAGCCATCATATAAGCATCAACAAGGCCCCGGTTCTGCATTGCAGTACTAACTCGACGCCCTCGATTCAGACTAAAGAACACGGCGAGAGAGTCCAAAACAGCGGAGTCATGTTGCTTCTAGCACTGCTTTTCGTGTCCTCAGGTAAAAAACAACAAGACAAAACTAATCGGTATAATGATTGTTGTAGTGTTAGCGATATTATTCATACAATTGTCACTATAAAGAAGGCAAAGTGGTCGTTTGATGATTTCGTCGGAAATGCGGAAGCAGTTCAAGTTAGTTCAAACGGCGTCTGGTAAACATCAACAATGCAACCAATGCTAACTTGGCTAATAATTGCTACACACATTTGTATACAAATGGAGTGTTTTCTACATGCAAATGTATCTGCCGTGATGAATGTTGTTTTTTTTTTTTTTATTGTTTGACGCCAAAGTCTTTGTATTTGTCCGCTAACTGTAGCCTGTCAGCTAACTTAACGGTATCACTATGTACTTTAGCTAACTAAGCGTTAGCTGGGTACGTTTGTGCCTAACTTGGCAAGCTAAACATCAACGACTTGATAATATAATATATTAATCTTCTAATATTGACTAGCTAGCCAAAGAGAAAAACAAGAACAAGAAAAAAAAACAGGTCTTTCTAGCTACGCAAGCGAAGCCTTGACATTTACAGAACATAAGTCTCCTTTAAACTCATCTAGCTAGCGTTACATGTGATGTTTGTCAGGTGGTTCCTTATCTCTTCCAATATGTTAGAACATGTTTTTGACATCCAAACGGTATATGCTCAAATCGACATGGGTCATTTCTTGAGGGTTCAGAAGATGTTGCATTAGCCACCACGTTTAGGATTCACAATGTGAATAAGGTCATATTTTTTAACAACACAAGATGGCATAGCGTTGACTGTTTGGGCAAAATGTAATGTTATCCGATCATTTGATTTAACATTTCAGTGACTCGTACAGAGACGCAGTAGTTGAGCAATGTTACCTGACCTCCGTATGGCAGCTTTGTTTTATAGGGAACTTGGGCTATTATATTCTCACCACCAGCAAGTTTCACTTCAGCCTTTGATAAAGTACGATAACAACAAACTATAACCCTTGTCAGATTTCAAAGAAAACGATTGCTGCCTCTTTCTTTGAATTTATCCCCTACCTATAGATTTGCATAACTGCACAGTTAGCTTATAGTATCTGCTTAGGTTGCCCAAGCTTGGCCTCTGAAATAAACAAAAATAACGCATTTCTGCTATGAAGCTGTGCGACTGTAACAGCAACTCGGCTATTTATAACAATGTTTATTGCTGACTTGCTTGCATGGCATTTGGAACACAAATGAGTATCATTCATTCACTTCTGTTACCGGACCAGAGCAGAAATGGTTTCACGGATAGCAGTGGCAGTATTTGTTCCTTAAATTCGTGCTATTTGTGCTGTGTATACAGCGCTTATCTTTTTCTGGCTAAGAAACAATTTCTGTAATGTGCTCTTTGAACCCCCACATTATCACATTTGTATGTGACACAGAAGGTTTAGCCCCTTGTTGAAAAATCAAATGGTGTCCATATCAGTCTCTTGTAGTGCACTGTAGCATGTGATGTTGATTCACTCATATCTTATACCTTCACTTCCTATCTTTGTATTGTGGGGATTGCTGGGGAAAATGATCAAATGTATTCCCTTACAGACAGCCTTGTTTTGCTGACTGTCATTCATTTTTACTACTAGTCTTTATGACCTAGTTTACAAGATGTCAATGATTCTATGAAGGCAACACACATCTTAATGCTTTGCCCTCACAAGTGGTAAATGTTTTCTGCAGTGCTGAAGTCTTGAAAGTCTTGCTGTGAGGGGATTGTAATTTCACTTGTCCTGTAATGGGGACAACATGCCTGCTTGAGAACAGCTTGTTATTTTGTCTGTTCATGTGACCCACAAAAATATGATGGGTGGGGATCATTCTTCACTGTATCTGTGTGGGAGGGAACAACTTACTGACTGGGAGGGGCGTTTCAGTGGTCTATACAACTGAGTTTCTGGAGTCTTGAGGTTCTTCTGCACTGTAGCCTGTCCTAACTTTCTCACTCTAGCCTTATCATCAAGGCCCATTCAGCAAGTTGTGGACTGAGGCAACTCTTGCATACGTATCAGTTTATACTAATATCAGCATCTTTTGTCACATGGCATTACAGTGACATGACATTACGTTTTTGCGAACCAGGAACTTTTACCTTTATCTTCATTCGAGAATGGTCAACTAGCCTGTTAGTGTTTTTCTTAATCTAATGGCCACAGGCCAGTGAGCACATTCTACAACCTACAGTCACTGCTGGGTGCCAGGTGCTTTCCAAAGCCCTTCTTACTTTAGTATCAAGATGAATAAAATGAGGAAATGTGAATAATTGGCTTTCTTTTTTTTTTTTTTTGGCTTTGTATTACTGTAGTCTACTGAATGTAGAACACTGAATTGCTCCTAAGCTAGGCTATTTGTTTCAGACTGGTGGAGACTGACCTTTGAGACTAACAATGTGTTTATGTGAGGAAGGTATGAGGTGTTGGTATGGAAGTTCTGTGCCAGTTTCTGGTTTTAGTGGTGTATGCTAAATCGGATTTGGATTGGTGAGCCAATAGGATTAAAAGTGAAATATCTAATATTTTGTACCCAGTAGTGAGTGCTTAGTGCTCATTTGTTCAACTGAACATTGAAAATTTTTAATTGGCATATTTATATAAGCTCTGTGGATGTCTTATTTTATTCAACTGTTAAGTATAAAAATCACAATTATTAATTACATCTTTTGGTTTGGTAGACTGTGTTGTCTACTCTCTGGTAGGCTAACCTGATTAGAAATCCTGTTGGAGCAGAGGGTGCTTGCTGTTTGACAGACTAGACCAAAAGTTTGACGAGGTGCTGACCAATAAAAAACATTGATATTGAAATGGGAGTAAAAAAACATGTGCACACTTCTATCCTTGGCTGTGTTTTTCAATGCCAGGGTAAACCATATACGCTTACTTCTGAGTAATGTGTATCCCACTGATATGATCGTGTACATGTACATTAATAAACACTGCCCCACCATTAAGGCACAAGCTGATATGACTTTTTATTGACAGCAAAGCTCTCCACATCACAGATGGAATTCATATATGTACCCGTAGAGAAGAAACACAAAGCAATGCATACTGTTAGTTGTACAGTAAGGGTACGACTTCAATGCATTTGTGATATAGGGCTGAAGAAGCTTGCATGTATACGATATAACCTCTCAGCTGAGAATCTATAACTTTCATAAAGATTACGTCAGATCCGGGAAACGCCAGCAAGTTTTGATGGTCTCTAAAACTCTTGCCCTGCGAAGAGACACTCCCACTATCTGCACACCTATTTTATTTTTTTTTTTTTTATTATTGAAAAGATAAATTAAAACAAGATGCACAGACTTTTTATACATGTATTTTCCTGGATATATTTGTAAGTATAACATTCAATAAAGATGAATAATAAGTAGCCTATACCCAAGTTACTAATTTGAGTGAATTCAGACATATATCACGCGATTAAAAAATATATATATTTTTCCCTCC
>OMKK01055748.1:11092-23709 GCA_900302305.1 Polymixia japonica | reverse complement strand
ATATGATAAAGGAAAACATGTAAATATGTAAACATTGTAAAAACATGAAAGAAAAAAAAAAAAAAAAAAAAAAAAAAAAAAAAAAAAAAAAAGTATTCCCTTGTGAGTCTGGTGTAGAGGATATGTCATCCTGTACCAGAAAAATTCATTAAATTTCATTAAATTAAATGATGTGCACATTTGGTCCTTTATTTATTTATTAAATTGTATATATAAAAAAAACAAAAAACCTCACTCTAAATGACATGTTGCCTGCAGGTCAGTGGTGACGTGTGCCAGGACTGTATCAAGTTCCTGACTGACGCCCAGGAGCAGGCCAAGGTCAACGCTTCGTTTGTCAACTCTCTCATTGAGCAGCTTGAGAGCCAGTGTAACCTGTTGGGACCAGGCATATCCGACCTGGTAAGGGGCCCGGCCAGCCGGCTGGGTTTGTAGTCTTAAGATCTTTCCTTTATGAACATGACATCACTTAACTGAGGCTTATGATGGTTATGATGTATTGACTGTACTTTTCTTCCATTGCAGTGCAAGCAGTATATCAGCCAATATGCTCCTGCTATTGTTGAGCAGCTCATGTCTATGGTGAGTCTTGTAGCCCTCCTGCTCCATTTTGTTTCACTCTCATAAAGACGATTCGGGAACCTCCCCCTTCCCGTGTAATTACGCAAAATTGAAAATGCATGCACTTAATGTTATCTAATGCCCAATGATTACCCTAATGATTACCACTTGAACTAATGGGTCTGGGATAATGTGTAGGTTGTGCAATTAAGCCCACACCCAGTCTTACAGCACCACCTTGCCTGCTGTTTTCAGTTCTTTTACATCTTTCAATCACTCATTTTTGCTTTTGTTCCAATTTTTATTCTTCCTTTTTCTCTCACTCATTCATCTGTCTTCCTGCTCTGTTTCTCGTGCCCTGGTCCCCAGGAACAGGTAGGTCTCTCTGTGTTCTGCCACTAGCCTCCCGCCCATAGCTTTTGCTTCCTGTACTGTCCATTACTAGTGCTGCTCACTTGACGCTGTAGTACCGCATGGAGTTGTTTGTCTAGTTTTGAATACAAATGCCTAACCTTATCTGAAAACGGTGCTTGTTTGGATGGCATGTTATTTATGTTGAATACCTTTGTTGGACCCAGTGTTACCATTCTAAGTTTTGCCAAAACCCTACTGTACTTGTTTGGTTTAGTCAGGATGTTTTGACCCAGTTCGTATAAGAAAGTCGGTCGTTTGTACAACTGAGAGATGCATGGGTACTTAATTAATTCAGCCCTGAGGTGATCTCTATCTTCTGAGCATGTATTAAAATCATACAACAGCTTGAACATATTACTGTTCTCTTCCTGTGTGGCTGAACCAGTTTGGGTACTCCCAGGGTCAGAGAGTCTAGTTCAGAGGTACATTTGTTTTGCCAGTATGAGTACATGTTGCTCCGTTTGCTGCTGGCAAAATACTGACTGTTGGATATATACAGTATATCCTAAAAAAAACACAATGAATTCACTGGGCATTGCATCCATCCCTTTGTTCCTGGTAATACTCACGGTGTGTTGCATACGCATAGCTCATCCTAACGGCATGTGATGTGGCATGTTTGGTAGGCCTTGGGTTGGGCGCCCTAAACTCTCTACGTGTCTAATTTGCAGTCCATTCTCTCCCCAGCAACCCAAGGAAATCTGTACCCGTGCTGGCTTCTGTTCAGGTGGGAAGAAGTCCACTCCCATGCTCAAACTTCAAGATGCCAAGATTGTTCCTGCCGTCAAGACAGTCCCTGCCCTCAAGATGTTCCCTGCCACCAAGGTGGAGTCTGACAAGGTAAACCAAGGGTGTCACAGTTGTCTCCAATCAATGTCAAATTAAATACGACAGCGCTTGTGACGCAGACACGTGACAACACCTTTCTTTTTTCATTCTAGCCCATGGTGCGTGCCCGTGACGCCCCCCAGTGTGCCATCTGTGAGTTTGTGATGAAGCAGGTGGACAGCATGCTGGAGGACCAGAAGACAGAGGTGGGTTGTGTGCCGCTAGATGCATCTCGCCTGGCCTGACAATGGGACACCATGGATATTTATGCAACTTGCAGTTAATGACCTCAGCTCTGACGTCAGACTAACCTGTGTCTCTGGGTTGCAGGAGGAGGTGATTCATGCAGTGGAGAAGGTGTGCGCCGTGCTGCCCTCCTCTCTGACTGCTCAGTGTCGGGACCTGATTGAGGCCTATGGCCAGGCCATCATTGAGCTGCTTCTGCAGCAGGCTGACCCCAAGACTGTCTGCACTGTGTTGGGACTCTGCAAGGATGCCAGCCGTGCATATATCCGTAAGCCCTCTCGCCGTTTTTAAAACGCGTTGAATTGAAATGTTGTTCTGCATCCTGCCTAAATTGTTTTTGCTTTAATCTGTGAAATTTTAGAGATGGTGTATATAAAATCCTCTTTTGGAAGTGTTTTAATATTTAATCTTGATATGACAACCTTGTGACCAAGAATGGTGGTGAATTGGTAAAGATTGTGAACAGGAAAAGTGAAATTACTGCAAAACCACAGAAATGATTGTCTTGAATTATTTGCTGTTCATACTGGACAAAAGGAGCAACAAAGTTTTCGATCATTGTCGTATCCTGTTTTCTAATTCCATAAACCTCCCTCAGGGAGGCGCTGTTGTAAACCCAGAACTACAAAGGGTGTTCAAGGGGTCTTTTATGCCATGTGTCATTTTCTTATTGAATTCTGGACTGTATCACTGCCAGTTTGCCACTAGAGAATGCACTTGGCCATTTATTTAATTTCATTACTTTTTATTTTTATTTTTTTTAAATGTACTGGAGGATCTATGTTGTCCCTTTGATGTCTTCTGTTTTATTATGAGTTGATTGTATCTCACAAATGCGAGGGGCAAAATTGACACGTGCTGGCAATAAAGTCTCTATTCTACTCCATTTCTTCCCAGCTGTTATGGACCAGTCTCGCTTCAAGGCCGGTGGCTTCTGTGACGTGTGCAAGATGGCTGTCAGCTACATTGATGGCATCCTGGAACAGAATGCCACAGAGGCAGAAATTGAGGATGCTGTGAGGAAAGTATGCAGCTTCCTGCCTGATTCTGTCCAGAGCGAGGTGAGTTATTATTATTATTTTTTTTTTTTTCTCCCCTGTACCATATCGTCATGCGATGGTCTCCCTTTAGCTCCAGTGTGACTTGTGTCCTCTGTCAACAGTGTGACCAGCTGGTTCAACAGTACGAGCCAATGCTTGTCCAGTTGCTGCTCCAGATGCTGGACCCAGACTTTGTGTGCATGGTAAGGACTCGATAAGATAATTTGTGTGTGTGATCAAATCACTGTCGGTATCAGCAGGCTCAAGTTGGGTACATTATGAAGCAGGGTTAGCCAGGCAACTGTTAAAAGAATTATGTAATTCTCGACATTTTGGCTAATGTTGGTTAGTATAGATTTTGAAGACCCAACATTTTGGATTTAATTAACTCTCCTTGAACTAGTAACTGAACCTTGGTTGTTTGTAACAGAAAGTAGGAGCGTGCCCTGAAGCCGTGCAGAGACTCCTGGGAAGTGAGCAGTGCAGCTGGGGACCAGCGTTCTGGTGCAAGAACATGGCGACGGCAACCAGATGCAATGTAAGTAGCAACAACATGCCACATGTATTGCCCCAGTCTGGGAATTTTGAGTACAGTTGTTGATCAATCCTGGGACTACACACAATTCTCCATTTTCTGCTTCAGATTGGGCTTTTTAGATCAAAGAGGAGAGTTTGCCTCAAGAGGCCATCTAACCAATTGGTTTTGTCTTTCAGGCGGTGGCTCACTGCAGACGTCATGTGTGGGTATAGAGGAAGAGGAGGACCAGCACAATATGAACCTTAGGGAATTAAAGAGAAAATACTGTAGTGCTGCTTCCCAGTTTTAATACATTTGTCCTGTCCTTTTTTTTTTTTATTTTTTTTTTTTAAATGAAATAGACTTAAAATGACTGCAATTTATGTTTAAAATGGAATTTGATCCATACTTTAAATGGAGATTTTGGTGGGGAGGAGGGGGAGTAACTGACCTTGGAATTGTTTTTGTGTGGGGGAGAGTGATTAAATATGGAGTAGCTTGCGGCTCAGCCAATTTTACTTACTGCTTCACTCTGAGCTGAAGGGACAAACCTTCACTGTAGGTCTTTGCAGGTTTACGTCAGTTGGGCTGCACTGATTTCTATAGTTTCTTTGGTGCGGTGTGCGCGTTGCGTGACCGCATACTATTTGACATTGTTGCATGAAGCGGAGGGTGACACGGATGGACGGATGGCTGGATGGCTGCTGTCTGTGACGGACAGGCCTCGACCCTAGCCACGCTTTGCTCCCCTTCTCCCTGGAGGAACTGATGGCGGAAAAACTGCTCTGTGTATTAACCATGCCTGGTATTAGTTTTAGTAGTCTGTCTGATCCTAGAGCAAGTTCAGTTGATATTTTGTAGAAAATGTTGAATTATCTTGTGTTTTATGGCGCTGACGTGGAGGTAAAGATGTGTCCAAGCATGTCCTCTCCTACTCGCCCCCCCGTTGTTGCACTCTACCATTCACTTTGTAAATCAATGGACTTCTAACTCACTGAGCATTTTGTGTTCAATCACTGTCTGCTTCTTATCCTGAGACAATTGTCAAATCTGTAAAATTTTTAACTATTGAATTAAAGTGACCCAAATCCACTCAGATTTCATATTTATTTCTACTTAACTGGCAATTGAAATTTAATTTTGCCGCCATTGAATTAATGATTTGCATCAATTAAGAAAAAAAAAAAAAAAAGTCCTGTCCTTTAAAGTAACTTATTGTATGCACATATTGGCTCCTTATTCTCATACTTAAAGTTATACGTATTCAGTTGTCTTGTATTATGGTTTCATGCTTACCGGGAACCGTGTGAATTGAGGTGAGCCCAGCTGATAAGCAGCTTTGTCACTCCTGGATCACGCAATGCACTCGTTAATTCAAGAATTCATTAATTGGATGTTAATCTGTTTTCCTGCTTACAGGCTTATAGAAAAAAAAATCGGGTCAACTTCAGTAAAAAAAACTCATTTTATTTGTCAAAATAAAAGTTACTCAAGAGTACCTCTGGGGGGTACTCTTGTTTAAAGTGGCAATCTCTGAAGATTTTCATTTAAATAAATGTTAAGTCACTATCGCCAAATGAGGTAACACAATGGTGATTGAGTCTATGGCCCACTGAAATCCTTATAGCCTTGCAGTATTATGAGTATTAAGAATCGGGTGTGGCGACTTTCTCGCCATGCAGTCAAATCACAAGCAGCGCAGTTAGTGACGCATTTTCCCTTTGAGTGAGGTCCAAAAACACACCTGCAATTACTGCTTTTCGCCATAGAGAACGAAAAGAGAAGAGAACGAAACGGAGATCTTCGAGATTGCCACTTTAAGTAGGCATAAAAGTACAGGCTTTAGAAAGTATCGATTTACTCAAGTACAGATAACTGGCGGTGTACTTATTGTTTTGGAACAATGGAACGGAATGGAACAATCCTGCAGTGGCATTGGATATAAAAGACAAATACAAGTTTTTACTGGAAATTTTATCTTGAATTCATTTACTGGAAATTGTATATTTCATTCATTTATCTATTTATTTTATCCCGTTTGGTCTTGTTCAGTTACTAAATGTCCCGACATGGACAAACCATAGGTTCTCTATCATTAGTAGCTCATAGATAATTTACAAAAACAAGAAGATTAAATACCAAGAGCTGGATAAACCCCCAAATGTACCAATTCATAGTAATACATTAGTCAACATACCCAATAATTTCAAGTGTTTCTTCAACTCCATTAATTAGGTATCATTATTTCCATCTGCATAGTTGCATTGAACTTTATTTAACTTTTAAACCAAACAAAGTTGTGCAACAGCTTTTATAGCTTTGGGATAATGTAGAAAATATCAGCTTGTTTTTTTTTTTTTTTTGTCCAGGTGTCCTTTAAAACAGACTGTATCTGACAACATATCTCCTCAAGTGGCCTAAAATACCACGTCAACATTTCCTGACTTCCTGGACAATAACATTAGAGCAAACTGGTCATGGTTGATAATACCCTTTAGGCTTAGATCATGAGCCAGACCAATGTAAACATAATACATCTATTAATGTGAGGGGTTAAATGCTTTATGGTGAAGAATGTAACTTATAATGCTTATATGGACCATTCAGACATAGCACATTACAGTATATGCTTTGTTAGTGGAATTTGTTTTATGGTACTTTGCTGTCCCAATATGGTTCAGCAGGGGGCATATTGACTCTATTCTCCACATCATCTGCCACGTAGCATGTAGTACCATTAAATAACAACCTTCCTGTCAAGGTGTGAGGGGTATTCATTCGTTAAGTCTCATAACTTCCTGCACAGTTCAGATCCAGTGTACAATGAGCACCGAGAAGGCTGAACCCATGGCCAGTCCCAGAGTCAGAAAGAAGGACATGACCACTCCCGTGGCCTCGGCCAGCTCCCGAGGCACCACCTTGGTCCCGTAGATCATGGGCAGGGTGCCCAAATAGCCGTTTGTGAGGCCTAGCAGACAGTTAAAGATCACGGGGTACAGGTCACTGGTGAAAAGCACTATTTGGAGGTGGTCCCTGGGCTGGTAGTTACAGAACATAAGAAGAGGGACCAGGATGGTGCGACACAGCACCATTATGGGCAGCGCCCTGCTAGTGGGACCGGGGACCTGTAGCCAGGCTGTGGCCTGCCTCCCGCAGAAGTCTGCTACGTTGTACAGGAAGAAGCTGGTCAGGGGTACAAAGTAGGTGGTGGTCCAGGGGCTGCCTGAGTCCTTGTGGACAGATTGGATGCCTGAGGAGACCGCAGGGAACACCATGATGGAGACAAAGAAGACATAGAAGACACTCAGGCCCAGCACCCAGGTCTTTCTCAGGATAGGATAGAGTGGTGGAATAGCTGTGCCTGCCGTTGTCCCCTGGCCACCAGTCTCCGTCATTCCTCCTGGGCTGCTGCACGGTGTTGCCATGTAGTGTCTGGAAGAGTTATGCAACACAACAGCGTTCAATTTTGTTAATATTCTACCTACACTGACGACTCCAGGTTCAAATGAAACTTTGTTAGTGAACTAAAAAATGTTTTTTTGCTAAAAAAAAACAACAAAAAACACCAGAAACATGAAAATAGAACAATAAGATCCATAAGATGACAAATGAATAAAATTAATTATGATAATCATTATTGCAGGGAACAATATAATAATAATACATTCTCACTGGAATTTTTCAAAGATGGCATTTTTAATCATAAAACAGATAAATTGAAAAGAAACTACTTTCTCTAACATTTTCAATAAAAATGGTAACTTGGAAATAGATCTAAAATGATCCAGATTAGGTTTCTTCAGCAGGGGTTGAATTATTGCATGTTTAAGACAAGAGGGAAAAGAGCCAGTGGATAATGAGCTATTTACAATGGATATAATATTAGGGCCAACAGTTTCAAAGAGCTCCTTCAGGGACCTAGTCGGAATAGAGTCCAAAGAACAGCAACAGGATTTCAAGTGCGAAAGAGTTTCTCCTAAGGTGCACAGAAAAAGTAGGCTCAAAATGGGTCAACATGGCAGGGGCTTCAAAATGGACGGGGAGGTCTGTGGTCTCAGGGGAAATCTGCAGCCTGATCTCCTCCATTTTGTTAATGAAATCATAGAGGAACTCCTCACACTGTACAGAGGAGGATTCCACAGATTGACTGACAACACCATCAACAGTCTGTAACTAGGACTCTGGAGTTATGGCAGTTTTTAGCAACAAGGTTAGAGAAATAAAACGTCGTTGCATCCTTAACAGCTTTCTGATAAACAGACGTTAATTCTTGGAGAATGTTGTACGATGTACTTTTTCCATTTCTGCTCAGCTTATCCACGTTGCCTTTCGATGGCTCTGGTCTAGCCATTAAGCCAGGGCAGGGCACTGGGTTTTACTCCTTCTTTGGCCGGAGCAACGGAGTCAAGAATGGAGGGCAGGCGAGCATGACAAAGTGTGTGTGAGAGAGAAAGGCAAAGTGGTTCGCACACACAAGGCAGTGTGTTAGCACACGCATGCACGCCGAAAATAACAAGGAGGCAGCGAGAACGTTTCCTGCGAAGTATCTCACAAATCTGTGAATATTGACAACCAAATAAGGTACGGTTTCTTCCCAATATGACATCTCACTTCCTCCTCTCGGCCAGTCTATGTTTTCATACCATTTCTACCGTGTCACTACTTTTGCATAATGACCACAGGCTTTACTTCTAGACTGCATATTTATCAATTTGTAAAAGAAAAAAAAGTTATGCTTTTCTTTTTCAGAGACTGGTCACGACTGATGTTTCACATAAATAACTCTTCCTCCTAATAAATCCTAACAAAATTTGCGCCTTGGATACTAGACACCATCTCATGGAGCATGGAGGTTTGTCTCCAAATGTAAATCACCATTAATCATTGTACCATATGTGCTCACATTGGTTGACCTGCCCTGGCCACACGTTTACTTTCAGACCGTTCTTGATCTGCTTCCTTATTCTTGTGCCCTCATATCTTCAAACCACTGAGTGGTAATTACCATCAACAGTCACAAGTAATTGTTTTTCTATCTGTTTCTATGGTCTAAATGGCAATTTAGCATTCATGAAAGATTCGCTCTGTCTTGGCAAGTTTAAAATGATTATCATCTTTTAGCAAACTTAAAAAGGAGCTGTCTATGCTATCTATTTAGGGTCAGTCCCTGATCCTGCCGACCTGCACTGTTGAATGTTGTTTACCTGGAATTTTCCTTAGCCAAGTCTCTGTTGAAGATAATCTCAATGGGCCTACCAGATCAGTTGAAAAATATAAAATAATGCTTTGTTTTAAGACCAGACCTGAGTCCAAAGTACTTCTAAATACTTCTTAGCGTGTATTATAACCTTTATGGCTTAGCAGAAATCTGGGGTTTGCCATATAGGGCAATATAACTGATAAATTAGAGGCCAGACTATTTCAATGTCAATCTGTGATTGACAATCTATCTGATACTATTGTTGTGATGCAGCAATCTCCACCCATTTGGTGCTCCAAGAAGGTTAAAACAAAGAAAGTTAAAACAAACACTAAGAATCATTTGCACAGATATAAAGCACAGAACCTGATAAAAAAAACAAAATAAAATGAGAAAATATGATGATAAAAAGAAATGCAACCAATAATCTGGTGAGACTGTCAGAAGAAAATTGACAATAAAATAAAGATGATAAGCTATGACACAACACTGGATAACGTAATCTAAATTAACACAAACAACACGTGGAAAATAGAACAACAATAAGATCCATAAAATAAATAAAAATAAATGATATCTTTATTGCAGGGAACGGTATTGGAGAAATGAGCATTGTAGTCATTGTAGAATGTGTGTGTGTGTGTGTGTGTGTGTGTGTGTGTGTGTGTGTGAGATAAAGAGAAAGTGGTACAGCTGAAAGCAACAAGGAGGGAGAGAGAAAGTTTGTTAAGTTACTGGGACAATAGTTCATGCCGCCTGGTTCACTAGAGAGGTATCTTAAATGGTTGAGACATTCTTTGGTAATGTGAATACAGGCCATTAGATGTAGTATGAATTTGTATGAAGTCAATTTTGAAAAACAAGGGGTTCGGGTTGAATCACGAATTTCTAAATAAAAATATCGCTTTGATAGATACTGATGTTGAAGATGGAATACTTATACCGCTGCTGACCGTGAATACGCCAGCTTGGGCAGCAGAAGGTACGTGATGATGCAGAGCAGAACGAAGACGTCCGCCGTCAGGAAATAGGTGAGAGCGCTGTCCGTCACGTTCTCAGCCACCGCCAGGTCCACTATGGACGCCACCGCACTCAGAGTGCCTCCCATGGCCTGGCCTGGGAAGGTGACAGGGAGAGATTGGTTAACTCGTCTGTTGGATTGGGCGAGGACAATAGGAAAGCAGTCAAGGGTGCGAAAGATTCAAAAGGTACCAAGCCAATTCGTGGATGTGCCAGTACAAAGGGTTTCAAAATAGTCTTAAAAAAATGTTTTGCCGTTGAGTGATAAACCGGTAAATAGTGAGTTCCAGACCAGGTTGAGGCCAGTACCTGAAATGAGGGCCTGAGAGATCCTCATAGGGAAGTGTCCGCTGATCCCGAACACGCTGCCAGAGAAGAGGTTGGAGGCTCCACTGACGACAGCCACACTGGCCAGGGTACCGGCGAAGAACTCCACTCTACATTTTGACACGTCCACCTTCACCAGCACCGTGGTCACCACAAACACCACCAGGATCACAAACAGAGAGGACATGATCCGCACGTGTGAGGACAGCCTACCGACACACATGCAAGAACAGGCTTTAAATGAACAAGCATGCACAAGTACACATGCACACTGCCCTGACTTAGGGCAGTATCTTCTTAGGCTGTATCTTGTAGACTGGTATACTGGGCTTAACCAGATGTTTAGAAGATATTAGTGAGCATGAAACAAAAAAATCTGTTGTTTTTTTGTACACAGTGAACTAAGCCAGTGTCTTTTTTGGTAGGCTCAGTGAGGACTGTGTACAGGTCAACACTAATGTGAGACAGGATGTTATTCATTATCCATAAGAGATACACTTGAACTTTTGTGTTCAGGGAAATACTTACACTTAAAAGTGATAGATCATATTCTGTTCCCCATGTTAATTAACAGATAGCTCAAAGTTCAGACTAAACGCAAAGACATTCTTGAGACGACAGTAAGAGTTAAATTACTCGTAGTTATTGTAAATATGCGATGCCATAGTCAGGACAAGTGCGTCACTGTAACATGAACATGAAACAGAGCGGCGAGCTTACATTGCATGTGGAGTTGTTTAATGACATGATGGTATTAAAAATTGTCATGAGAATTGAGTAAAGACAGGCATGTGTGTGTGTCTGCGTGTGTGTGAGAACAAACCTGTTAACTAAGAGGTAGTTGAGTACCAGACACAGTACAGAGGGAACAGTGGAGGCAATAGCCAGGTAACTTTCAAAGTAGTCCTGAGGATAGTGACAGAGGGAACAAACATTATTCTTTGTACAAGGGTATACGTGAATCAGGGAGCACACACACATGCATGTAAGGACTCACACATCCACAGGAAGTGAGAGGTAGAGGGAAGAAATGTAAAAATCCTGGTCAAATATCACGCTCCAAAATAAGAGTCTCTATTGCAGGATCCATGAATGCCTGGTTTTTCTTTGCATTGGTTTAGTAGTACCAGTAGAGGGAATGACATCGTTGTTGGTCAAAGATCTACTTCCAGCAAGGTACTGTAAAACCTCCAATAAACGCACACCTTTTATAGTATTGTTTTCACAAATAAACGTCTTTCTTCAGATAAACCACTGGTATAAAGATTTTTTACGAGACTTGGTGCATAAACAGACAGAATATTTGACCATAGGTAAGTATTCAAATCATGTATTATTCAGCTGTGGCACCTCTATTTTAATGTCTGGATATAATGTAAAAGTTGACTTTCAATCAAAGCTTCTTAAAGTTACAATATGTAACATTTCAACAAAACGTTGCTGCACTGCGAACTTTAGTGTTAAACCGGATCTATATCTCATCTAAAAAACTTCTCATCCCTCATTTGTTTGACCATATGCAGGTTTTTACAACTTACAATTTACAGATGAAACGAAACCTGGCTCTATTAAACATCTTGTCATTTTGTTTGTTGAAATAAATCAATTTCTGGGCTACAATTATAAGTTTTGCAGCAGATTCGAAATCAGCTGGTCTGTAGGCAGGTTTGACCATACAAGCATTTGTTAATATATAGTCACTATAACCATATTCCTTTTCCTTTCCTTCTCTATGCCTTCAATTGAACTGGCCTCACTAAGCCAATCAGTGCCTCTAATTATATAATTGTGTTGTAAAGTATCTTCGTAAACAGTGAAAGGACATTCAGTCCTCACAGCTATCATGGGATCACCACAGCCCCTTGAAATAAGTGCACAATGGTGCGTAAATGGGAACGCACAAGTGTAAGCATGCACGTGCACGTACACACACATACACACACACGCGCGCGCACGCACACACACACACACGCCCACCCTTCCTAGATTGCCCCTCACTCACGCTGAGGTCTGAGCGAGGCTCCTCATGTCCAGTGTTGTTACTCAGTTTGAAGGCCCAGTAGTGTTTGGCTGTGATGAAGAAGTTCCAGGGCAGCAGGGAGCCGATGCCCATCAGGAAGAAGATGATGTACACCATGCAGTAGGAGTCTTCTGGACAGTGGCGTGTGGCCAGGGGCACCGACGTAGCGCTGCCCAGGAGTGGGGCCTGGTCGACGGGCGGACCATGGTCGTCACTCTCCTCGTCGTCGGACAGGCTGTGGTTGCTGGACACGCCGCTTGCAAAGGATGAGTTGACGCTGGACTGCAGAGCCTCCGGGCCATCCATCCTGACAGACAGAGAGCGGGACCACAGAGAAGGGCAAGACAGTGGGAGAGAGACAGGGTATATTGGGAAGGGGGGGGAAAGGGAGGGACAGACTGGATAAAGAAGGATTTGTGGAGGTTGGGAAATTAATAAAACAAG
>OMKK01055747.1:0-13155 GCA_900302305.1 Polymixia japonica | reverse complement strand
GGCTGCGAGGTGCTTTCCATGCGGTAATAGAAAAGCTCAAGGGCAGCTACAGCAAGGAGGAGGGTTAGGGAGAGGGATTGGTGAGAGAGGGAGAGAGAGAGATAGAAGAGTGTGTGTGTGTGTGTGTGTGTGTGTGTGTGTGAGGGAGAGTTTACATTCAGTCATTAACATTACAGAACACAAACATGTGACTTGGCTGTGGCCTTACATTTTTGACAGTTAAGTATTATAATAGTGATGCTTTAATGTTACAGTACTCAAAAGATTGCACTTGATTGACTGTGCCCCTACATCTTTCAACTTAGGGGCACAAGTGCTCCTAAAAACAAAGTAAGCGTAGAGCCCTGTAAAGACAGCTGTGGCGCCGGGGATGAAGGATGTTTTTGTAACACGCTTTTGATGCCAGTGGGACTTTCTAATGTAGATAATACCTTTAACATTATGCCACCTTCAAAAAAAAAGAGCTTTCACTTCCTCACTTCCTTTTGGGGAACAACTTAAGAACACAGATCAAGGCCCCGGGACCGCAATCTTTTTTTTTTTTTTTTTTTTTACTTTTCTTTTTCGAGATTATAAAAGAGAAGATTGCCATACGGCAGCTGCGAGCGGGTTTAATTGTTCCTCACCAGATCTCTTTGAGTGCTGTATTATGGGACAGGGCCTCGGAGAGGTGTTTGATCCCAATCACAGTCAACTGGTTATTAATTAACCTGCAAACAAAGACACAAAGCAGATTAAATGCTGACAAACGGTAACGCATACCTGTCAATAGTATTCTATAGTACAGCAGGTCTGATTCATCGATTCATCGAATTATGAAGACATTGGGGGAGGAAGAGGGGTTGGGTGGGTGAATGTGCACGTGTGTGTGTATGCATGTATACCTACATGCAGGGTTGTCTTACCAGAGGTGGGAAAGTCCCGTATTTGCTCTGATTAACTCAGCCAGGTGCGGAGCCACATCATCAGACAAGTCATTCTGCACCAACCTAAAACAACACAGTCGCCACACTGCTCAGCATCGCTCTAGTAGTACAACATGCTGACATTAATGCTGACATTAAATGAATGATGGTCTGCCGTGTGTCAGAGACCTACCAGAAAATCCTGAGGCTGTTGTTTTCCTTTAATGCTTCAGCCAATCTTTTTCCACCTTCTGATGTGATGCCATTGGCTGAGAGACTAGAATAAAAAAAAAAGATTACTCAAAACCAAATCAGTTACCTTATTCAATGAGCTTTATTAGCATGGTAACCAGAGGCCTTCTCACCTGAGGTTGGTAAGACTTGGGTGGTCCCTCAAAGCATCTGCAAATGCTTTGGCTCCCACATCTCCTATGGTGTTCCCCCACATCCTGGAAACAAAACAAATGAACTTAAAGTGGCAATCTCAAAGATTTTCATTTAAATAAATGTCTCACTATCTATCGCCGAATGAGGTAACACAATGGTGATTGAGCCTATGGCCCACTGATGAAAGCCTTTGCATTTGCAGTATTATGAGTATTAAGAACCGGGTGTCTGTGGCGACTAACGGTTACTTTGTGCGGTGGTGTTTCAAGATTCATGTAACGTAATCTATGATAATCTTAGGATATGGCTATCTAGCTTTAGGTAACGTTTAGCTTGTCATCTAAGCAGTGGTGTAGTGCAGGGTATACACCAGTGTACGGCATTGTGTAACCCACTTCTAAATCCCCTCCGGTGCGCATCTTCGTTATACACTGTTTGAGGGAACTATAACGTTTGGCAACTGGACGCAATAGTCACTAATGCTAACGTAGCTCCTCAGGGATTGAAGCTGTTATTTTTCTAATTTTGACAATCTAACCGGTGACAACATATTAGTTAAGGTTGTAAGGACTATGGCTGTTGGTAGTTGTTGTTGATTCTGTCTAAATATGCTGAATTATAATTTTATGGGTTATTGTTGTTTGGACGACTAAGCTAAGGTAGTTAATAGCTGACTGGCAACTGCTAAGACTCTTGATCGCTGACAACACAGAGATACCACATGATACCAACGTCGTTATACTATTGGCTCATAAGCCTTATTAGAAGCAGGAACTAAATGTTAGACATCTTACACAGAGATGAACAAAATGTTCATTTTGGACCGGACAATTTTATAAAAATAATTAATTCAAAATCATAATGAATTTTTTTGGAAAAGGCGTACTTTTATTCCGCACCTTTCTAAAAGCTCTGTGGATGTTTTGTTTTGTGTTTTTTTTATTATTCGTCCACATAAAAATGTAACCTTTAAGGTGTATCTGAAAGCAATACAACTACTGATTTGAAACTCTTACCCCACATCAAAAATCGATGTACTCTTCTGAATGGCACTGGCCAAATACTTCCCACCAAGACTAGTGATCTTGTTGCTACCAATCCTAAACACAAAGGTGCAGATGTTAGATGCAGATGTTAATTCATCAAACAATTGCAATGATTTCATTAGACATCTCGCTCCAAGTTACAATTGTTAACATACTTGACAACTCGTAACTTTGGGCATTCCTCAATTATCTGAGCAACTAGTTTGGCTCCAACATCTGTGATGTTATTCTTATAAAGCCTGGAGAGAAACAGAAATTTATATCAATTTATACTTTGTCCTGCCTTTTAACATAACGACTAGGGCCTGACTGATACAGGATTTTGGCTTCTCATTTTGATATATCTGCTGAGCAAAATAATCAATATTTGACATTTTTTTTTCAAATTTTGTTCTAATTTCTGCTGTTTTTCATGGAAATATTAGAACAGCAAGATGCATATATCTTATATACCTTAATCTTTCAACAGCAAAAAATTACCATTACAGCAATCTACATGTAGGACTCAGAATAAAGTAGACAAATATGATGATTTTGTTCCATTATTATATTATATATATTATATATGTATCGTTCTGAAATATTGTACTACATTTTCAGCTGAATGCTGAGGACTTATGCAGCTTAATGTATTAGAACAACTGACATGTGTTTACTCACCCCAGGACCTCCACCACCCTGTGCTTACACAACTCCTCCGCCAACACCTCAACGCTGCTGTCGGAAATCTGATTGACACACAACCTGGGATCAAATTGTTTTGAGTAAGGTTAAGAACAATAAACACGGTGACCTTGAGATTGTATCAGTTAATATATCCCCGTTAGAAATAAAACAGTATTTTACCCTGTCTGGGGACTTACCTCACCACTGTCATTTTAGAGAAGGACGGTTTCAGCTGCTTGACCCCGTAGTCACCGATATTATTGTTGTCCATATCAACCCCTAGCAGTTTCTGACGGTGCTGCAGGACAAAATTAAGGGCAGTGCAGTCGCCTGAGAACACGTTACAATATCCCATCTTAATGAAGTTGGCTGTGATGCCCTTTGCTGTCAACTGGGCCACGGATTTGCTTCCTATCTCAAAGATGCATCTCAAAATCCACAGGAAATTTGGTAACACGTGAACCCTCCTGCCCTCATCACAGCTGTAGTGGGGCAGACCGCAGAGGTGGGACTTCATACTGCTGGAAAGGTAGGATTTGAGCAAGGCTCTTTTTTTCTTCAACAACAAAGGAGGTACCATGTGCTCCATCACGCCAGTGTGCGCCTTGGAAAGCAGCCCACACAAGAAAAGATTAGTAAACTGAATGTGCTCGTTACTTTTGAATGGGTCCTTTCCTCTGGGTTTTGCCGAGTCGCGAATGCAGGAGGCGAAAGGAAGGCAGGATGTCTCCCGTTTCCTTTTCCACTCCGTGAAGAACTTGAGGATGGAGCTCACAGAGGCCCGGTCGTCCAGCGCGAGACAAAACGCAGCCAAAAAAGACTGCAAGGTGATATGGAGGAACTCAAAGGTAGCAGCGCTTCCGCAAGCATCGTAATGGCTAACAGGTCGAAGAAATCCCACAAGCAGGTCCTCCTCTGTTATGCCACAAGCGGTGATCTCCTCTTGATTGAAAATAAAGCTGCCTCTCTCCATGCCCTGAAGGGCCAGCTTGGCGACGGCTGCCAGAGGTCGCAGTCCTGCTTTGAACGTCTCCGAGGTGCACCTGGCGCTTCTCTTCAGCAGGCGTGGCGGAGGCAAGGCCCAGCGGCTGAGCGACACCTCACACAACAGGAAGAAAATGCCAGTGAGCGTGATGCTGGTTTCGGGCATCTCAAAATGATCGTGCGTGATGTGCAGATACTTAAAGCTCTTGAAGACGATCCAGCAGAAGAGTGGAGTGGAGCAGAGGCCGCAGAGGTGGGGGCTGGCATCCAGCTGAACCCACACCAGGTTTCTGTGTTCCTGCTCCTTGAAGTGCAGCGCGATGTAGGTCTGCAAGTGAGCTTGGGAGAACCCGTGCAGGGACACTTTCTTTCTGATCACCCGGCTCTGTACCTCGGTCCCTGTCCGCGCTGTCAGCACCTTCTGGGAGCCCTTGAGAAGTTTGCCGCAGAGCAGGTTGATGAGCAACTGCAGGGGATGTGCCCTCTCTTCTGGTGATAAGACCTCAGGCATGTTCATCAGGTTGACGTCCAGGTCCCCCTGGATCTCATCATAGCCATCAAATGTAAAAAAAATCTTCTCTGGGAAGCGTAGTATGTAGTTAAACACCTCATCATCCAGATCTTGGTCTGGGTAACAGTTGTATTTGAAGAGCAGATCTCTGAGGGAGATCTCATCTGTCTCTTTGAAGGTGGTGAACATCCTGCAGCGGAACTTGAAGAAGAACATGGCATCTGTCTGCAGTTCCCTCTTGGACCACAGGTTTTGGAGCTTCTGCAGGAGGATGGACTTGCCCATGCCAGCATCCCCCGTCACATATATTGTGTCAGCTTGGGGATTGAAGACACCCTGCTCCGTAAGGAGCTGGTCTATGCTCTCCAGGAAGCCTAGGCTCTCATTGCGCTCATTCAACAGCTCCATCAGCGTGTCTGTGTAGAGGTCCTCCAGCAGGGTCTCGTCCCGCTGGGCATAGGACATGATGAAGCAGGTGTCCTGACCCAGTTCAAGCCTTAACTTCTCACAGTACCTACTGACTGAGAGTGAAGCAAACTAGTGACTACTTATGACTCAGAAGCAATGAGATAAATCTATCCTCACGTTATAATACTGTGCGGGATGCATTTAATTTGGTCAAGCATTGTTAATATAAATAAATGAAGAGAAAAAAGGAGTCAACTTGAGTCATCCAACAATATATTCAAATATAATATAATATAATATAGGGCGATACTTACTAGGGTCTGTGTTAACAATGTTTATCTTCTGTATGGAATCCCTTGGCTTGTAGTTGATCTCTTTCAGCCATGGCTGGAGGTCTATGTATGCATCATATACTTTATATAGGATATAAATAAAGTATTCACAGGCCTCCTCCCCTTTGCACTGGACCAGATCCAAGATTTTGCGTACCTTCGGAACAATAAAAACACTTTAAAGCAATATATAAGCAATTTGATCGTATTGCCAATTAAATCATTGCTGCAAATTGGTATTTTTCTAAATAGCAAACATTTCACAGAAAGGCAGGCTATGACAGATGCAAGGGAAAACAAAAGCAGACAGAGAAACATGACAGCTGCCATTGGCATTATTCGTTGTAAAGATACATTTCCTCCTTTTATTTTACTACCTGATCTGATTTGGTGGTGGTGTGCTGTATAATTTCAACATCTTCCATACAAAAGAAGTCACTCTGTAGTAGGTTATCCAGGATGCATTGTATGCTCTTCACCCCAGAGACCAGGAGCTCTCTGTGCAGGGTGAGGATCTGTACGGTGGACAACCCCAACATGGGTGGAGAGCCTTCCTCTCTCTGACCCATGTTCATGTCCTACTTAGCAGAAGGCAAATCAGTCACCTTCAAAGCAGGATATCATTTAATACACTATGCTAACTTATTTGACAGCAATATAATAGAAGACATACGCCATCCTCTCACTTGCACACAGTATAAACAAACAAAACTTACAATTTTTTTTTTCAATCTCTCTCTCTCGACAGACAAAATTAAAGTAACGAATATATACCTTTGACATGTGAACGTGGTCGATCAATCTCACAAGTAAACCGCTTACATACAAGAACGTATCTAGAACTGTAGAAACAAAACAAAACGACTCATCTTTTCATAGACAGATATCACCTACCAATATGACGACTCGGGGAAATATAAACCAAATAGAACTAGAATAGAAATCAGGATTCTCTGATCCAGTAATGTGGACAAGAAGTCGCTCCGCTGTCGAAGCATTTCACCAAGTTATTTCTAGAAGGAAGTGAAAGAGTTTTTATAGAAGTGCGTCATTTCTCGCAGATCCACAATGAAACGATGATGGGAAATGAAGTATCGGTGAAGAGCATGGAGTTAATTGTGGATATGATTTAATAAAGGGGCAGGGAGATAAAACCACAACAAATAGGGTGTGTTGGCCCATGTATAGTATTTGATTGTACACCAGAGTTCGGTAAAGTTGGAAATGTATTCACAGACTCATAAGCGAAACGTTGTTTAAACACAAACCATCTTAACCATCGTGGTAAAGTAGAGATACAAACTAATTTTCACCAAAAGGAGCCGTCCTCCGAAATCACATGGGTGTGTATGTACAGCCGGCTGAGTGCGCAGGGACCGTCTAAAAAGTGCAACACCGAAAAGAGATACTACAAAAATATATATATGTATAATAATAACTTCAATCTTAGACAGGGTAGTGTCCCCAAAAATCACTTCACAGGTCACTACAACACTTAGTTGTGTGCCTTTGCATAATTGTGAGGAATTTCTATTTGGAAAAATATTCAATAACTTCACTCTTAGACAGTGTAGTAGAGTCAAATTCAGTTAAACCACCCGCGGTCTCCTGCTGGTTATACTACAAACCTTAGACTGGGAAAAGACGCTTTTGCATAATTATGAGGACATTTTTATTGGGGAAAATATTCAATAACTTCACTCTTCTACAATGTAGTGTCACAAAAATCACTTCACACATCAATGGTTCTTCTGTTGGTTACACTACATTACTTACTTTGAGAAAAAAGGCTTTTGTATATTTTTGGGGATTTTAATTTTGTTGAATGTTCATATTGTTACTAATACATCATCTCATGGCTGCCACTGCCGTTTATCCAATCAAATGAAGGATGCATAGGGTGACGAAGTCACTATAGCCAATCAGGAGCAACTATTAATTAAGCTCTACATGCAGTGATGATATTTCAGTCTTTAATGCAAAACCACTATGATGTGGAAAGAAGTCTTCAATATTTAATGCGTTTGGATTCCCTTGAAAGTCTTCCTGCAGTCCTGTTCCATGGTTATATGTAAGTAATCTTTTGTTTTTATTGGCTTTTCATTGCAGTTATTGCATTGCAGTTACATGGTTAGTTGACCTATGCTCTAAACTGATTAAAATTAAAATTAAAATCAAGTCACTGTAATTTGTGCAGCCTGAAACCACTAAGCACTTTCCAGAGCTATAAAAACATTGTTAAGGAAGCATTAAGAAACATTAAGCATCCGTGAGGCAGATGTATTCACACCCAAGGTGAGTTCAACCCGGGGCACATTTCTGCTAGAGTCTATCTTTCATAAAATACTAACAAAATCCCAAAACACAACATTTTAAATAATGTGAGAAATATTCATTAATACAAAATTATTTTAAATGGAATGTGTTTGCAAATGCTGCATGAAGTGATTACAGTTATATTGTTCATATCCTTGTAGGTTGATACCCGTTGGACATGCAAACCAACTGTTGTTGTGGCTGTTGTAAGACATGCTGAACAGAAGCTGAATTTCACCACAGAGAATTTACGAGATTGAGGCCTGATGAACTGATCATAGGCGAGGCAAGTTTCTCATTAAAACGGTTGTTGTACCAGATTGTTTATCTCAAATGAATCCATAGGTTGATGTATCAGTCCTTAAAAAAACTTGATGTGAAAATGTCATGGTTTGCGCTGCATAAAGTGATATCCAAGTAAGTTGTCAGTCTGCAAGGTCTGGAATGTCTCAGCGAAAGTGTCGCATAAGCGATCCGTTCTCAAACACCTTGACAGCAACGTGATTAAATATGACTTAACTTTAGCCTGTACGTTACCTGACCTTTTTGTATGATTCATTTTCCCTACAATTTTTCCAAACGTTAATAGAACATTAGAGCCATCCTCATTTGTAAGGATTCTGCTGGCTGACTATACCACATGAATCACTACATCATGGCATGTTTACACGGCACAAGAGAGCAATGGCCAGGCTTAACAAAGGTGAGTACAACTGTAATCATTTATGGGTTATCTGTTGGGGTGTCAGTAGGCTTCAGATGGAAGACTGAATCCAGGCTCCCATCCAGGCATCCAGGCTCCTGCTCCCTCGAGAACTAATGCTTCGCGGCTCTTCCTCTCCAGCGTGAACAAGGTTGTTAGGTCGTCACACCTAAACCACGCCCGTAGCTGCCAGTAGTTCCTCGTAGGACGCCGATTGGTCCATTAACTTGAAGCCTGGCAAGATGGATTCTCACAGTGAACTTGTGATCTCATGAATCCAGCTTCCTCGCAAGGTAAGGATGAATCGTGGTGTCGGAGCTCCATTGATGATGGCTTTTTTTTCATTCACCACGCACGAGCTTAACCCAGAGTGAACATACTTAAGAGTTGATTGAACAAACTTTGATCAGCTGTTCTGGAACCAAAATCTCTGAGTTTCTCATCTCAGGGTTCATCAACTCAGAGTTCAGAGTTAGGGTTGGAGGTTGTTAAACCCCTGAAAATAGTTTAAAAAAAAAAAGTAAACATGAAAAAATGCGCCTTTTTTGTAGACAAAAGACAGAGACCATTTTGGTGATTTCCTCATTTATGCAGACTTAAAGGGGTCATATTTTGCTCATTTCAGGTCTTTATGTGTATCCTGGGACTCCACTAGAGTAGCTCTGCATGATTCACAGTTCCTCATTTATCTTATACTGGCCCCTCTGTTCAGCCTCTGTCTGAAACAAGCCCTGTCTCTTTAAGGCCCCCTCCCTATAAGCCCACTTTCTTCTGATTGGCTAACACCCTATTGCTAAGTAACTAATTTCATTCTTGATTGGAAATTGGCAACTTCTCAAATCCGACTGTACATGTTCGAGCTGAATCTGATTTGGAATACGAGAGTAGACATCTGCAGCAACAAAGATTACAGAACAGGTCACGTTGCTCACTAGCTGTAACACTGTATGGCGATATTGTCCTAAACCCGTTGACTTTAAAACAAATGAGACATGATTTTTTTTTCTTTTTTTTTAATCTTTTAATTTAATTTAACCTTCATATGACAGTATTTTCACAAGACAATACATAACTTGAACAGTGTTTTTTTTTTTCAGAGATAAAAGCATGCATCCTCAAATACATGATTCATGGAAATAGCATGATGATTATTAAGTTTAAAAGCAGATAAATCAGCTATCAGGGTGTACAAACAAAAGATGTTGGCAATCAAAATTCGGAGTCTGTTCTAACAACAAAGCGGTCACACTATAAACACAGTTTTCAAAAAGAGAATCCTCAGCATTCGTCGCGTCCTCCAACAACCGTTGCCACCGATCCCCGCCTCGTAGGTCTCGGATCGTAGACGTTATTTCTTCCGTCCTGCTTAAGCGTCGCTCGTTGACTCCAACGCGCGGATCATAAAGTGAGAGATCGTTCACTTGATTGCAGATAGTCTTGTTTTACGAGACCGGTGAGGTCTTTGACCAGAAAATGGCGTGCCAGGTTGTGGAGAAATCGGCTGATTGCGTCCCCCATTTTTTCCTCCTTGTTCAAACTGTTAGGCCTAGAATCAGAGGTCAGTTTCAATCTTTTCCTCGGTTTCAATATTTTCGGCAGTGCGCAAAGCAACAACTCCGTCGATCAGTTCCTCTTTGACTGAACCGTTGACCACCAGATGTATTCTGACATCTTGACGTTTATCCAAAATGTACTCATGCAGGAAAGCCTCTGTGGCCCCTTGCACTCTGGACAGAGGTACAACCAGGTTTTGAGCTTCCAAAACGTGCATCAGAGCTGGAAGAATTCAATCTGTCCAAAGTTTTTTCATCAGCTCTCTGTAGCAGTTGAAGAGAGAGTATTTAGGAGGCGGGAAGAGGCAAGGATGGTGGAACTAAGATGCTCGGTGAGACAACCGTAGCACTCTTCCCTCATAAATCCGTCAATTTCCAAGGAGAGCAGACAGGCAACAGATGCTTTAACAGTATCTAAATACAGTGAGCTGCCCTGGCTGTCCGGTAGATCAAAATTTGTGGCCACAGCAAGGGGAGGAGTTGTCGGAGCTGCGGGTGAGTAGTCGTAAAGGCTGGCAGACGCCCCGGATGGTGTGTAAAGAGGCGGATCATCATTCAGAACGCCAGAGCTTGACCGCTCCACGACGTCATCATTCAGGAGGCCAGACCGCTCCACGACGTCGTCATTCAGGAGGCCAGACCGCTCCACGATGTCGTCATTCAGAAGGCCAGACCGCTCCACGACGTCGTCATTCAGAAGGCCAGACCGCTCCACGATGTCATCATTCAGGAGGCCAGACCGCTCCACGATGCGGGTTCTCCTTGCGGACAATGATCTGGAAAGAGACAGAACTTTTTGTTTTATACAATATGTCAAAAAGAGAGAGGAGGTGACGTCTGCCCTTTTGAGTTATCTCAATCTTGAAATAATCGCTTCCTGAGTTTCAACAACTTGCGTGTTTGCTGAGCGGCGAAAAAGACCCGTTTGATCATATCTGTTTTTTCTTTAGATAACATTGAACCGTGGTATTGGGCTAATTTCAATTTGATGTCTGTCAGCCGTTGTTCTCTCTTCTAAACACTGCTGCTAGAGTTCTAACTGAAACCAAGAAAGCTGAACACATTACTCCAATTCTCAGGTCTCTGCACTGGATTCTAGTTGGTCAAAGAATTTATGTTAAAATACTGTTGGTTGTCTAGAAATGACTCAATGGTTTAGGACGAAAATACATCTCTGTCTTGCTCTTACCATATGAACCCTCCAGACCCCTCAGTGGTCACCAGTCATGTACCATGGAGGGCCGAGAGTATGCAGGTTTTCCTTCCAACCAAGGACTATAACAGGTGATTTCAATAATTAGTCCCCTCTCTCTTGTTAAAGGTGTGCTAATCAGTGATATTACCCGGTCTAGTGTTTGGTTGAAATGAAAACCTGCAAACTCTCAGCCCTCCATGGCACATGATTGGTGACCCTTGGTCTCGTTCCCAAAGTTAGAGCTAACCACAGTGAGGCAGCGTTCAGTTACCATGCTACACATAGCTGGAACAAACCACTGACCCTGTGTTAACCTACATTATGACAAATAAAACTGAAACTTGATCCAGAGTTCATCAAGGAGATTCACCGCCTGCATACTGAGAGTCCTGGAGGAACATCAGGAGCCGTTTGTTGGCGCTCCAGTTCCTGTTCCATAGTTTGTACACAAGATGTCTCCCTTGTTTCATGTTCAGTTATTTTGGTTGTTTGATCAGTTCACCTGTGTTAGTAATTAGTAATTTATTGCACATGTTTGTTTTCAAAGTTTCCTTTGTTCTCTGCTTAGTCTTGTCATTTGCAATCTCGGAACCCATCGGTTAATCGGTCTGACGACGATTTAGCCTCTGGGGGCAACGGGCAATATTTCAGGGGTTTTGGTGTAGCCAGACGAAGACTTTTAATTAAATTAAAAAGCTAATAAAAAGATACAATTAAAAAAAATAACCGATGGGTACTGAGATTGCATTTCAGCCGATGCGTTCCGCATTTTGCTCTCTCCACGTGGACTGTTTACCTGCATGCAACCAAAACCTGCTCAAACATGATTGGTCAATACTACTCGGATTACAAACGGAAACTAGAATTCTTCCCATTCATATGCAGAATCTGTTTATAGCGATTATCTGCTTTGTAGCCCTGTTCTGACGTAAATCCTATGCCTCTAGTCATTGTATCTAGCATATTCTCTAGTTCTCTAGTTACATGAAGTTCTCTAGTTTTCTCTAGTCTCCTGTTTAGTGTTGTTATAGCAGTGCGTATGCTGCTTATTATTTGCCAATCAAACTGCTAAATAATCAATGACATGCCCAAACAATACTACAAGTTTAAACATTGTGTTTTTAGCGTTCAGACCTCAGCTCTATAGGTGAAATAAAATTACCAACATGCCACTGCCACGGTCATTTCAACGAGATCCATAACCAACCAACTAAACAAACTGGTTATCATAACATTACTAGAATGAAAAGGGGATGATTAAACATCACTAAAGCAAAACTCAACTATATGCTTTAGACATTGTATATATATTTGTAAGTTGTCCTGCATGACAAAGAAGGTAAGGTTAACTTAACTATCATTAATGATAATTAACTGGACTAGCTTGCTTGAGACTAGGCTAGTATAGACCAACTTATAGCCTGAAGTTGTCAAGTCTGACTTTATAGTTTATTTAAACTGATAATTCTATTAATAACATAATCGTGAGGGTTGTTGTTTTAACGGTGATTTCGTCATTTAAAAAGTAAACATGACAATTCTCGATGTTACCTGACATCTCATTATTCACCAAAACGTTGCGGCCGGGATGTGATCGTTCATGACAGGTCACAGAAGTGACGCAGAGTCGACTGAGGCAAAACCATTTACAGGTGGTCATCCACAGGTGCCCAGAGGGGGTCGCCCAAGACAGAGGAAGCTGAGGAACCCAAGCCAATGTAACCCACTATATCCCTCTCTAGGGCGAGGCTGAGGCAATTGTGCCCTGGGGTCTATCTGTCCACCTGCCATTCAAACCAACTGCAAATTGTGCCTTTACCTTACAGCAGGGATGGGCAACCATGTGCCATGAAGGGCCAAGAGGCTGCAGGTTTTCATTCCAACCAAACACTACACCAGGTGATTTCACTGATTGGCACACCTTTAACAAGAGAGGAGGGGGCTAATCAGTGAAATCACCTGGTGTAGTGTTTGGTTGGAATGAAAACCTGCAGCCTCTTGGCCCTTCATGGCACCTGGTTGCCCATCCCTGCCATACAGTATCACAGACTCTTGTTTAGTGAATGATCAACAAAGTATTCACACAAACGATATGAAAACAAATTCAATTATATTGTGCATAAATTAGGAAATACACTAATTTCACTAT
>OMKK01055742.1:13569-26821 GCA_900302305.1 Polymixia japonica | reverse complement strand
TACTATTCATTTCTAATTATTTTGTTATTTTACTAATTATTTTGTTGTTTTGTTGACAAATGTTTGACAAATGTGACACCCAATAGTGTCAAAATCATAGACACCACACAACGCGTACCTGGACTCAGTGTAGATGGTTACATTCTTACCTTCAACCAGGCAGCAGGCATAAGTTAACGCAAATAGTTCAGTGGCTTGTACAGAGCAGGAGGAGGGAAGAACAGCACCTTGAGACTTTCAATATTTTTAAATCAAAACAAATTAGAAAAACAGCATATGACACCTCATCCTTCCTGTATGCAGACCTCTCAGTGTAGAAAAAACATTGGAGCAAGTCTGAGGCTCTGTGGATGTTTTGCTTTTTCCCTCTATAGTGATAAGGGTGCGCACACCACAACAGTACCTTATCAGGACTGGTTTCTCTATGGGTTCAAAGAGGGCAGTGAGTCGTGGCGTGCCCATGGATGAATCTTTTTCAGCCTTCCATAAATAACCTTCTTGAGCTGAGAAGTATAATATATCTACAGTATCTTGAATAGGTGGACATCTGATTTCCTGGACTGCATAGCTATCTCTGAACCAGATTACATTGTATTTTCTCAGATAGATAGATAGATAGATAGATAGATAGATAGATAGATAGATAGATAGATAGATAGATAGATAGTAAAGGATTGGATTTTCATGTTATTATTTATTATATTGCAGCTGTCTAATCTGTACTGTCTGAACTGTGTCGTAGACGAGTAAAGACTCACTGAGTCCAGTTGAATCTAATCTTAATCAGTTGGTAAGACCACCGTAAAAATCCAATAAAAAGTTGATCCTCGCTGGAAAAGACTGTTGCTCAATTCTACCTGAACCCACATCAACAGGTTACACATGCTCTCTCGCTCTCTATCTCTCTCTGTCTCTTTCCTCTCTCACACACACACACACACACACACGCGCACCCATACACACACATACACGCAGCTTATAAGACTTCTGCCTCAACCCACAGCAACAGGGTAGAAGGCTTAGTTTTTCACAGAACAAGGCCCCTCGCACACCGTGTTAAAACAAACAACAAAAAACCTTCCTAAAACCATCATTACGTAAATACTGAATGGTGGTGATCACATAATATCCTGGTAATACACTCAAATTAAGCACTGACCATCCTCACCCACCTCATCTACGGTGTGCGTGCATAACTGTTATTGTTATACATTATGCTGCATTATGCCTCTCCCTTATCTGGCTATTACATGCTGATTCAGTCTGTTGACAACTCGTACAGGTTGTCACCTTTTATGCTAATTATGTGTTTGACACTGGGAATGCTTTATTTTGCCATTATCACAGCCCCGTTTATTGCCCCCATTACTCTCTATACTTTGGCCCCTTTGGCTGAAGTGTCAGTTAGTGCAGGGGTTCTGATGGTAATGATGTTTCTCTGTTCCTCTCTGGAGAACCCGCCATTAGGTCCAACACATATACACATCTCCGATCACTTTCCTTGGCAATATCCACCTCAGTTTCTCATTGCTTGCATTACATGGGCACTTTTATGGTGAGATTCAAGTCTTTCCACATCATTACACCTCTCAAGGTATATATTATATTACTCAGTTGTTCAAAAGGCACAGATTCTTTCCTACACTCAACAGAGACCTGCAGTGTCTTGTTTGTTGCAATGCTCCTATATTGTGAAATATAAAATAAGTGAAATTATTTGAAATTAAATTTTACAACTGATTCCATTAACAGCAAATCCACGTTGTAAATGTTCAACCTTGAAATGAAATGTCAGGGATTTCAACTATTTATATCTTCATGCTTATTACACAACTTATTCACATTATCCACAGGCCATTTACTATCTAGTGGCTTGCTGATCTGGAGTAGGATCCATTTAATTAAAAAATCACTTCATGATAACATTGCTGCTCAATACCAACATCGAAACCAACACTTGTGGTACCAACGAGTCAGATTCGTTGTTGTTGCCAATCAGACGCCTTAACTGCGTCATCATTACTAGTTGTATCGGTCAATGAGGTAGCGCTTCTTTTATGAATATTAATGAGTCTTGCTGTACTGCTGTCTTGTCTTCGTGCTGCCGATAGGGGCGCCAGATCAGCGAAACAGTGAAACGCTCATATTGGTCGTTTTGGGTCATATTGAATGACAAATACTGTCGTTTCGTTTGGAGATCTTATTGCAGAAAAAGAACAAGTTATTTCCTGCAGATAATTATAAACTAATGTATAACTGAACTAATTTAATTCAGAATGGTTGATGACTATAAGGCGTGTCTCTCCATAGGCAATAGAAGGTAAATGCAACTTTGAAGTACACATGCTTTACGTATTTGGACGTGTCAAGTAGTAGGATGACCAGATCCCAACAAACCAAATGTTGGACAAAGAGTATGTTTGTGTGGGACACGTTACCAATGCTGAGGTAATTAACATTTTGATATAAAGTTATTAGACTCGCTTACATTCAGTATATTGTGAGTCGCAATTGTCCCCGTTGGTCGTAGTGTAGGCAGCAAAGACGGTGACAGGTCAACCTGCATTTGATCCACGTGTGTAGTTTGATTGACATCAAACACAGCCCCTATAGTGACAGCCTAACCTGCTTTCTTCACAGCCATTGGTTTAAAAGCCAGATTTTAGAAAAGCGTCTGTGCTGCAGTGGTTTGAGTTTTGAAAACTAGAGCCAATCAAAATGCGGGACATTGTCTCAATATGTGGGACGCTGGACAAAATGCTGTGTAGTCCCGCACATAGCGGGACACCTGGTCACCCTAACCACCCGCCTTACTATGACACATGCAAAATGAAAAAGCACTGTTTGTTAATATAATACACATTGTTGTTCATTGCATTACAGCTCATTGTTTATTTTTACAGCACATTTGGCAAATTGATTCAAGTAGATCAGCTTGCACACCGATTCATGTAGGCCTATGGATTCATAGCTCATCTGTTTGATAATTGTTATATCGTTATTAATTGCATTTACAGCTCATATTTGCTGCACATTTTTCATAAATTATTCATTTTTGTACTATACATTGCATTAGTTTACTTTCTTATAAGAAATAACTTTGATATTGAGTAAAATTTGGGTCCTGAAGCAAAATCTGTTGAGAACCACTGCTCTACAGCCTCACCTGTCCTTGCTCACTAAAGATAACTATCATCTTTGAACTGGCTTCTCTTCTCTTCCTTCGCACCATGTCAATCACTTCTCGTGCTTCGGCTGTTCTGGTTCTGGTCCTGGCTGACCATTTCTTCGTAACTTATAACCATGTGTCTCAGAAGCTCATCCAGCACCTTATCTAGAACAGGTTCAGACACTCGCTCAATAAATTCTGTCTGAACCGACCACAGCCTGTCCTCTTCAGAGAGCTCTTGTTGGGTTTTCTCTACTTGGACCAGGACCTGGAAGATAAGCTGCAAAAAGACTTTTATTCAGTAATCTACAGTCACATTTTAACAGAAGCTTCTTAGAAATTAGTATAATAGTATAGTATTAGTATAATAGATTGATTTATGATATAGAATTAGTTTAATAATACTAGTAGGTTTCTACCAGAGGTGGTTTCACAGTGTGGGAGGTGGAGTTGATTGACATATCACTGAGGACACTGGATGTTGAACAGCGGTCCTGCAGTCCTGCCAGCTGAGTTAAGGAGGCTCTCAGCCATTGGACAGTCCCGTGCAGCACCTCCCCCTCCCCTGTCACTCCAAACACCAGCCTGGTCAAACTGCACTGAAACACACCTGCACCAGGGAACTTCAACCTGCAAGAAACAAAATCAGAAACATTAACAACCCCGATGTTAGCTCTAAACTATTTATCTGTCTCGCTTCCATATAACCTCCTATTTGACCATGCAGGTCAATGAAAAATCAGACAGATCGAACGTGGATCTAATCGATACGGTGCACGTGTGTCAGATTGATGCATGTGTTGTCTGGCATTGCAACGCTTTTTGTATTTGCTGCGCGTTGAGTTTTCTCGGCCACTCGGTCATGAACCATGTCAAAGAGAAACATGACTGTACGGTTCTTTGTGATAAATCTAGCAAATTACATGTTTTATTTGAAGCACACATGATGATGAGTGGCTATGTAACAGAAAATCAAAAGTTAGGTAAACTCTGGTCCTGGTGATTACTATTAAGTAAATAACCAACAATGGAAACAAAAATCATTTTCAGGATGACATGTATACTTATTTAAAAACAACAACAACAGCCTATTTTAACGTCACTGTGACAGCCCTCTCACTCTGCCTGGTTTTCTCCTGTAGTCTGTTGTTTCCTTGTTCCCCTTTAAGAGACTGACAGATAGAGCTGGGAGATCGTCAGCTCCTGAATCCACCTGTTAACTGTCACTCTGACGTTAGCTAGTTAACGTTAACTTAAAACCAATCAATCAACCATTCAAACAGTTGAAAATAACATAAAAGTAGACTTCTTGGCGACGGCCTGTCAGCCTCCATCTTTGTTTGCCCCGTCGTGGAGCGTGGCGACATCGTCAAGGAAGACCGTTCCTGATAAGACACCTGAGCGCGTGGGGACTAGGGCGAGCGTGTTCCTGACAATGACGTCAAGGCCGTTCGGGCCCACTGTGCCGCAGTTCGACCCTTCTCTGCGACTGACAATGAGTGAAGAACAATCCCTCAAATCCACCTGGAGCAGGTAGGGGTTATGTAACGTTCCTTCATGTTTAAAGGGGGATATTTTTCTCCTTCCAATAAACCTGGCGTGTCAGATATAGAATAGTCTGTCTGGCAATAATCCCTGGAGGCAGAGATCATGACCCGTCTGCCCATCTTGACCTGCCATCGGAAGCAGAGCCAGCAGGATGACGCTATCCACAAAGCCACATGCTGGAATAACCAGGTGTGATTTCTCTCTTCTTTCTCCCTCTTGATTTGATTTAAAATGAATCGCACATCTGAACACATCCTATTTGAAATTGTATTATTTGGAAAAAAAGCATGTGAGAGACCTGCTCACAAATCTCCTGGACACATTTGTGTGTGTGTGTGTCAGTGTTTCGGTTTTTGGCGCCATGACAAGAAGATGATCCGCCACGGCAATTATTTATTTTTTATTATACAATGGGTAGTTCCAACCAAGCGTTCTGATTGGCCAAATAGGCATTCCGGCCGTGCTCAAATCACAAGTGATCAACACATTAACAGAAACGGTTAAATGTTTCCATGGTAATGGAAAAGCTGTTGCTTTATAGCTTCGGTGTGTAACTAAGGAACTGCTTTACAAACTTCACCATTAAATGTGTGATGTGTTTGGATCATATACTCTAAGGTTTGGATTTTATTGAATAATGTCAATGAAAAAGACAGTAACCTTTTTGTGGGTAAACGTTGTACATGGTAATGGTCCAAGCCATAAAATATATACTAGGAAACACTGGTGTGTGTGTGTGTGTGTGTGTGTGTATGTCATTGTATGTGTTTTACTCTTACTGCACAGGACGTTGAAAAGCGAATACCACTAAGTCTTAGGTCCAAAATGAGTATACTGTAGAACCACATTTTATAACATGTAAAGTGGGTACACATGATCAAGGCACTTAGCAATTACACACTACAAAAACTAAATGTTTCACCTCAAGGTCTGTGAAACAGTAGCTGCAACCTAATTGGCAGGATTTGTATATCTATTGCCAATGAAAGCACTGTAAATTTCGGCAGGCAATCATGACTATCCTCAAAGTTAATTGCTCTCATTATGGCAGTAATTATTTAGAAGCAGCATTGAAGAATATGACACAACTAACACTTTGTTGAATTAGACACACACTCAGTAACAAAACTCAATGGGGGTAAATTTACCTGAAAGAAACAAATAACCTAATTATTAACTCATATTATAGTCTTCTGTCTACCGAACTGCTGTATAATATATATATCTTTTTGTCATTATGTCAAGGAATGAATATTTGTAAAAGCTGTATGAAATATGTTGTGAGACCCTACGCTGAGAAGAGCATTGACAATGCTACAGTATCCTACCTATGCTGAATTACTTACTTAAAAAGAAGCAAGAAGCGTGTGTGTGTCAGTGTTTGTTAAGTTATTGAGAGCTGTTGAAATAATTGCTTGCCCAATTTAGAAGTCTCGGATGATGGGAAATCTTTGCAGCTCTACAAATCCATCCACATGTGCATTGGTCCAACACTAAAGCCTTTAAATCATGCATTTTACACTGGGCATTAAACACCACCAGCAACACGGGTCAGGAGGAATGCACGATATAGGGACATATTGCTCAATTTACGCTCTTCCATTGAAGGAAACCCCAAGGTTAAAATAATAACACTATTTTCCTCTCTAGATCAATAAGCGCTTTGAGCTACAATCCTTGTATGAAAGGCGCTATATAAATAAAGTTTATTATTATTATTATTAATACTTGGCTAAATGTTTCCAGGAGTGAAAGAAGACAGTGTAATCATAAGACAAGTGAGAACCAAAACCAGGGATTTTAAGGCCAACTCTCTTAGATTGGCTATTTAATGAGATGTTTGTGCTCTTGCCCACACTCATGTAACCCACAGCTCAGGCCAGAGACATTCTGTGACAACAAATCGATTGCTGGTCATGAATAATGGTTCAGATTTCAGGCTCAATTAGTGCTCACAAAGGGAACAATTTGATCAATACTGTTCTTTCAACGGCTTAGATGAGGAACCATCCATTTTGCATTGTGGAAATCTGGGTGGCTGTACAAGGAGAGAGTGAATTGAGTGTATGTGTGAGTGTTAAAAAAACCTAAAGTGTAAAGTGCCTGGTTATACAGTTGAAAGTAGGCTAACCTCTATCTCAACCCTTGTTCACGCAACAGGTTGGTTCTTTGTACTCTTTTTTTAAAACGCATTTTGTTGTGCATTCCATGTCCTTATTATTGTTCTCTGCTCAGTCTATGATCATTCAGATCAGAGAAAATGCACTCTATTTCTGCAAATGGCCAGGGCCATCTACTGTATTTTCACAATGGTTCAGTGGTCTCTCTCTACGATCGTCTTTCAAAATATTCAAAACATGGAACTATTTCACCGCTGGTGCTTCACCATTGACAAAGTCACAACAGGAAGTGGGCATTATGTTATTACTTGGAATGACTTCATGACTAACCAGGCTGACCTATACAGGCATAGAAATGGCCAGACCTCTTTAACGTTGCAACAGCGTGAAGTGGTTTATAACCGTGTGCTCTCTTGTCTGTGAACCAAGGCAATTGTTAGGAAGGCAGTTGGTGTGTTAAAAACAGTAACTGGTTAACATACAGTAGATGGTTATTGGAAAATGTAGGTCTTCATTTTCTTTTTTTGTAGGGCCTAAACAAAGGAAGAGGGGAAGGGGCGAGTAAACAAATCTAGACACATGCTAATTGCTTGTTACCCCATTGACTTCCAGTGAAATTGTTCTAATACCAATGGAGCAACAACTCAAGATGACCCTTGTCAGTCATATAATGTTGGCCTGGGTTAGAGGGCTTGCGGTGTGGAGAAACACAACAGAGTTGTTAACACAAAAGACAACTTTTGTTATATTCAGTTATGAATTGTTAAATAATTTACTGTAATTTAAATAATTTTCTCAACCCATATACTGTAGGAAGGTCTTGCAGGGCAACAGGAAGGCAACAGGAAGGCAGAAATAGCGCAAAAAGGTTTTGCATAAAATTCAAAATGGCATGGGGGAAATGCAGACCTGTATCTGCTATGGATTCGACACTTATCATTCGTCACTTATCATAGCGCCACCATCTGGCTGATCCATATAATCTTTGCGTAGTGGTTGAGATTTGAAACCTGGTTGGTGTAGGACATGCAATCTCTGGGCCACAGATCATTATCAGGCAGAAAAAGAAGAATCCTAACAAAAATAATAGGGTTTCAAGCCTTACATGCTTGAACCCTTAATAATAGAATTGTTTTGTGGCTATGCGCCTATTGTGTGACAGAGTCTCATTGCAAAGTTTGCATTCATTAATGTTACATGTATTGGACAGGTGCACTTTGAATCTATCCAGTATCCAGATAGTGAATCATTGAACCAGACAAGGAGAAGAAGGGAGCACAATGTCCAGGAGAAGCCCACAGAGTAATAGCAAATGCTGTGTTCTGGTCTGCCACCTCTGATTTTAACACAGTAAATCAGGAAATGGCCAGTGGTTCCCCCTGAGGATAAGAACAGGAGGATAATATTACCTTGGTTAAGCATCAAGAATCCTTCCCTGGGAGGAAGCTGAGTGAGGTTAATGTTACTGTCCTGTGTCTCTGATGTACTGAAAGCGGAGCAGGCGTTGGGTGCCACTGCTTTTAGCAATATTCTTTTTGCTAAGAAGAGACATTACTATACATCAGTCAAGCTGGAGTGGTTCAGAATTGAGATGTTACAATATAAGTTATTGGTTCTAAAAGTTCTTTACACCGAGAAACACATTTTCTTGAAATCAGTTACTCATGTAATCATAAATAAATATGGGAATTAACTATTGTTATCTTAAAAGGGCATTGTGTGAAGTTGTTTACAAGGCGAAATGCAACCAGAATACAAAAACATTGAACAACATTGAAATGTGTCTCCAGTACGGAGCCCCGCATTGGCCATTTATACATTGCCCGCAGGTAATGACATTTCAGGCGAATTAATCAATACTCTGTTACCACAAGTAGTAAACATAAAGACAAGTCTATCACGGACAGACATTTGTTTAAATATCTTAGGCATAATGGTAGGCTTGCGTTGAGGAAATAATTGTATTTTTTATTTAACATTATCTTTCAAAATTCCCTGCATATATTTCAAGATCATTTTATTATATTACTGTAACACTGTACAAATGTTACACATTGTAACTTTAATACAGTCATACAACATATTGACACCATCACATGGTATATTCAAATATTAATTTGACTTTGAACCTGGAAATAGCTTCAAAGGACATAATTATGCAATACCAAAACCCCAAGTCTTACAAGACATCAACCTCTATGTGAGAGAAAGGTGGTTACAGATAGCATGCAACTGACATTTCATTGAAGTTAATGTTAAATTCAAAGAACTACACTAAGGTGCTATTGTCTGCCTGCAGTTCTAGGCTTACAATTGGTTGCAATCATTTGTCAATACCGAGTTCACTTTTTAAAAACTCAAAAAACTCACTGCACAGCAGCAGTCTACATGGACCAAACTGTGAATGATTTTTCATTGTTTTGACACAATGCATTCAGTGATCATTGCTTTCAATTGCTTGAATTATTTTCTCATTCAAACTCAACCACCAGCAAAACTGTATGTATCTACAGCCCATTCTGCAAATGTTTACATACTCTTTTCAAAACTGTTACATTTAAATTCAAAACCTAACATAGCCAACATAATTGAAGTGGACAGCAATTTGCTAAATCACAAATACCATATTGAAATATATTCAAAATCCTAAAATAAAGTAGATATAATGGTTATGGAGGCAAATGGTGAAAAACTGTTGATTGAATTTATGTAAATGAGAATAACTACAGCTGATTCTCATCTCAGTTCTTCCTTCCACCTACCCTGGTGTTTTCAATCATTACCATCTATAAAAGGGGACATGTTTGGAATACGTAAAGATGGACCCAGGAAGAGATAGAGAAGTGTCTGACAGAGGAAGAAGAGTGGCCTGGAGAGGGAGACGCTAAGAGCTGTAGTCTCAGATGAGATTAGGGCTACTATACATACCTTTCATTTTGTGTATTTTGGAATTAATTTACTGCAGCATTCCTATGACTCATTCCTGTAGCATAGTGTAGTACATTCTATAAAGAGATGACATTATTTTATAATGGAAAGTTATACTATCAACAATAAAAGAAAAAATATATATATAAAAAAGAAAACTAGAGAGCACAAAATTATCTACTACTAACGATCTACAAAGATTGACATACAGTAATATGATGCATCTGTTGTGCTGCTAGCTGTTGATAGTGTTTTCTAGGTCATTGTATTATGAGTGACAAAGTGTTCTTGTTGGGAGAAAACTAGTGCTGGTTTTGGTAGAACGATTTGATTTTGAGACATGTATGCAGTGTTTTGGTCGTTTTGGTGCATTTTGGCCATGAGATTAATTGTTGTGCCAAGCTGCTTGTTGGCACAGAGAACTGTGTGAAGAGTTTTGAAGAACTGAACTCTTGAGAAATGCATGTAACCAAATGTAAAAAACTGTAAAGCCATGCAATCAGCCAAATATTTTGAGAGCATAGTTCTATATCGTTTAAAAAACAGTGATAAGGTATGCCATGTGATATAACTGGTTCTTGGAACTACTTTTCTCTACTGTATTGTATTTTTCAGTGGGACACTGGACTTATTTATGGGCCTTAATCAACACCATCAGTAATGTAATTGCAACTGTAGGATCAACTGAAATTACACAAATTAATGTGAGCAGCTAGCAGAGCAGTAAACTCTTGCCATCAGTTAACTGAGTTTAATTGCAGTATTGAAAGATGGCTGACACTGTTAAATCAAGAGCAACACTGGACTAAAGGTTAGTCTTATTCAAGCTTTTACTGCCCCAGATGGGCCATCTTTTTGTTGTCTAACAAATGGAACAAGTACGCTCATAGTGCATTTCAATCCCGAGGTGAACTTTAATAGTGTAGAAGAAGCTTTTCTGGCCACCTTTGGATGTGTTTGATGAATTGCTAATGTATTTGTGTGCTGTTAAAGCGTGTTAGAGCTATGAATAACAGAAACCCATTATGTTTCAGCTGGTCTTTGTGTTTGGATTTGATGGGACTATATGATTGGCTTGAAATGATTTTTTTCTGCTGAATGCATTTCAGTAAATGGCATAGGTTTCAAAAGACCCCATTTGGAGTGTCTTCATCTTGAACGCATTTTGAATTGAAAGATATAAAAATCTTACCCTTATATTCAGAAGTAGATATTGGCAGCTGTTTTAATTTAATTTTTATAATCTACTAATTTACAGTGTTAAATCAAGACAAGCTAGACAGCATCTCAAGCAATAGGTCATTTTTTGTAGATTGTGATTGTTCTTTCTCTATGGGTGTCTGACAGCCCAAAGAACTGATAGGCTTAACGTTTTATGAAACTTGGCACATTGATAGAGGACAAAGTCCTCTACTCACACAGCATATTGGGTGGCCCCATGACCTTTCCTCTAGCGCCACCAACAGTCCAAACCAACAGAGATGTGGCTCCTCATGGACAACAATTTTGCAATTTGGACCCATGAAATCCGCCATATTGGATTTTCCATATTGGATTTAAAAAAAATTTGAAAATCACTTTTTTCTGTTCATCTGGAATGGTACCATTTTAGAAATCTATCAAGATCAGTATGCATATTCAACAGAAATGTATTCCTGAATACAACTATCAGACAGTAACTAATCTCTATAAACAGATATCTGCATATGAAAGCAGAATCTGTAGGCAACGGGACAAGACTTTGGTATAGGAAGTGTTCTGGTTTCCGTTTGTAGTCCATTTGTAGTCCGAGTAGTATTGAAACAATCTGTGTTGGTGAAACTGTGTCACCTTTCAAAAGGTGTTTATCTGTGATTTTTATTCCTTTTTAAATCTATACTAAGTAGTCTATTCAAAATAAAAATGATATTCTGGAGAATTTTTAAAAATCTGATTATTCTGCCTCTTGTTTCATTTATACTTAATTGCCTTTGTGGCAAAGACGTCCAAACCCTAGAATCATCACTGGTAAATGGTGTCATTTAAAGGTTTTTGCAGAACAGTAAAGATTGATGTGTAAACTATAAACTTGTTCAGTTGTTAGCTAATATCATCTCAACAGTATCTATGCTATGTGAAGATGACGCTCACCAAACAAGATTCGCAATTATGTAGCTGTGATCCTCAAGTAGAAAAACCCTCCAAAACACTTAAACCCAAAGAGATATTGGTAACTTAACTGATTGCAGGAACACAATCTCTGAACAGATACATTGGAAAACAAATTGACTAGGTCACTGGCCAGCGGCAAACATTGTGTTTACCACCCCTACAAGATCCCCTAGCCAGTGGAGAGAAATATCAGTGGTTGGCCCACTCCTTTAAACATACATATGACAAATGAACAAAGACTAAGGTCTGTGGACACAGTAGTGGCCCTTACAAGCAAGGGCTTCATCAAAAACTCCCAGTTATGGCCCGGGAATTTGGAACCAGTGGGGAACAAAGTATTTGATTTAAGTGTAATGAAAACAGCTATGGATCACATAAAACCAGATTATCCCACATCCCTCAAGGCACAAGCAAAAACATTACTTTTTTTTTTTTACCCCTGCTCTCTTGCAAATGCCTTAATGGCTGACCTGTGATTTTCTTATTTTTCAATTGTGTGCTACTCTATTTATGCAGGGTATTTTGTTTTCAATTTCATCAACATGTTATCTTTATTCACTTTCACATCCATTATGAAATGGAACAGCTCCTGGCCCTTGCCTATAAAACAGCATGTGTCAAACCACTTAATTAATTTGTGCACCTGAGGGATGATGTTTTACAGACGGGGGCCGTGTATTAGCCTGCTCGCGGTTTGTTTTGCTCATGGTAGCCAGTGCATCTTAAATTAAATGGCCTAACCTTCCGTGGTATTATTCTATTGCTTCCCGGAGGCTGGTTGTTATTGGGCTCTAGCCTCTGCTTGAGGCAGCCTGCTAGTAGGACGCACACACCCCCTCTAGAACTGCCTGTTTTGTCTTGTTATTTCACACCCTAGGGCAGCAAAGCATTTAGAACAATATCAAGGTGCTGCTGCCTCATAGCTGGGTCAGAAAAAGCATAATATATACAGTATATCACAAAAGTGAGTACACCCCTCACATTTTTGTAAATATTTTATGTTATCTTTTCATGGGAGAACACTGAAGACATGACACTTTGCTACAATGTTAAGTAGTCCGTGTACAGCTTGTATAACAGTGAAAATTTGCTGTCCCTTCAAAATAACTCAACACACAGCCATTAATGTCTAAACTGCTGGCAACAAAAGTGAGTACACCCCTAAGTGAAAATGTCCAAATTGGGCCCAATTAGCCATTTTCCCTCCCCGGTGTCATGTGACTTGTTAGTGTTACAAGGTCTCAGGTGTAAATGGGGAGGAGGTGTGTTAAATTTGGTGTTATCGCTCTTACACTCCTCATACTGGTCACTGGAAGTTCAACATGGCACCTCATGG
>OMKK01055741.1:0-18211 GCA_900302305.1 Polymixia japonica | reverse complement strand
GTAGTAGGACACAAATGATGCAGCAATTATAAAATGTACTTTTCATGAAGATCATTTAGGATCTTTTAATTGACTGCAATGGGGTGAAAGGTGAGGATTTCTCTACAAATTTAGATCATCTGTTGCCTTGGAAATTACAAATAACTTGTATGCTGAGGCTGTGAAACTCGTGTAGACATAACCCTCTACAGAGAAACTGAGACCAAGTCTAAGCTGAGTAAATGTTTTCTATCAATATAGTCCTATTTGTGGGGACAATATATATATATATATTTTTTTTTAATTGTAAAAATTCTTAGTATTCATAGTAAAAGTTAACTTTTTACAATAATGCAACTGTTGCTTCCTTTAATGAACTACATACTGCTCACTGAAGAATAGACATGACTTCGTTTTCACAACTGCATGCTAAAATAAACTTCACGTCATAGAGCAAACAAAGATGAGAGTGCAAAAAATGTCTATGTTGGACTAAAGGTTAAGGTTTCAATTATAATCTAGATTTTCAACACATAACTAATTATTATCTAGATGTTTTACATTCTAATAAAGATGATGTTGATTTTTACAAGGGCTTGGTTCCCAAAATAATGACATACAACTTTTTTTTTAAATTACATTTCTTAATCTTTAGGTGATCTGATGGGGGTTTGGGTAAATAAAATCCTATCAAATCAATAGCTTCTATCTGGGTCTATGAATGACTTGAGGTAAATGTCATCATTTTCTCCTATCATTGCATCCATAAATTAAGCAGAGGACTTTGGAAATAAAGACTTAAAAATATCCCGTCAGAATTGCATGTTTCCGAGAGACAATATGAATAAGAATGCAAGAGGGCCACAGTACTCAGTTTGCACAACTGAGTAAGCACATATGTCCATTTATGACAATATTCCTCTATATATTTTCATAAAATAATAGGTTTTAAATTAAGAGAGAAAAAAATATAGTTGTTCTTCAATTTTAATAAGTAACACACTTTCAATACCAGCAAAACATTTCACTATTCCAGGATTGCAAGTCTAACTCCGTAAACAATTTTACATTCGTGAGTGGAAAATATACAGAAGGTCTCTCAACTGAGGATTCCATTGAAGGAGAAAATTCCCAGTGACAGACGGCAGACTTCCAGTAAATCACATGACAGGAGGTGATGAGGGGAGATAGCCCTAGACTCATTTCCATTTATATGGTGCATGAACACATTACAGGGAAAGTGTTGTTGTGTTTGGACAGCATTTCAAATAAATAATGTTCCATGCATTACAAGGACTCAGAGGCATTACTCATAGGCACATAATATTTCCTCTTGAAATGCAGCGGCACAAAAGGACTCGTTTCTGAATACTCATGCATAATTTTTCTGATGGTGAATGTTGTGGCATGTGGGATAGTTGCATAGGCAAGTTCAGATTTTTGTGTAGTTTTGCGTAATAATTTATGTGGTTTGATTTCAGTATAAATTCCATGCGGTGATCTCAACGGACTCTGTTTAAGTTTTACTATATGATGTTCAATCTTATAGCGATATCCATTAATTCCAAATGATCTAGAAGCAAACATTTTCCGCTAAATTAAATATTCCTCACCTTGTGCCCTTGTTTCCCAGGCTCCCCTGCTTCTCCTTTGACACCTTTGTGGCCCTAGAAATATATAGAGCAAATATGTGGGCAGACTGGAGGGAGCATCCGGTTAAACACAACACTGCAACTTGTGAGTTGTTCACACAATGCTTCTGCAACACAAAACCTGCCTTCAACCTTCCTACTCACCTTCATGCCAGGAAGGCCAGGATGACCAGAGGTCCCCGGTGGGCAAGAGTTTGGACACTAGACAACAATGTACAACTAAAGGTTAGAAAATATTTGTGGTATTTTGTGCAAAAAAAAAAATCATATTGACATGTTTCAGAATGCAAAGTCTTACCAGGTCAGCGCTGCCTTGCATCCCGGCTGCACCCTAAAGCGAGAGACGTTTTGATGGGCAACTCTTAAAAGTGATGTTGTCAGTTAAACTTTACGATGAAAATAATAGTCCCGTTGAATCGTAAAACAAAGGACGTCCGTGTGGGGCGGGAGCGCCGTTATCTTAGCTAGATATTTCATATCTCTATCACACTGTATATCTGTATAACTCCCTTGTGAGATATAAAGGCACTAAGTAATCATCCACAAATCCTTTCCTAGTGAGGCCCCATGCAAACCTATGCTACTTACTCTGGGCCCAGCTGGTCCACGAGGCCCCTGCGGTCCTCTCACACCCATGGCACCCTGTGGCACGAGACATAAAATGTGTCACGTAAGTACACCGGTAAAATACTTTCCATTGTCCTCTCCGTCATCTTTGCATAATGAATGTTATCATCATCAAGTATGACCCGTTAGAGAGAGAGAGATAGGCATCAAATAGTATTCAAAATATTGAGTTGGAGTAAATCTGCCTAAAACCAATACATTACTACTACCTGCTAGTGAAACCTGGCTGTAAAATATCAGTCAGTATCTTTATGCCTAGTTTAATCTATTTATAGGGATTTTGCACCATCAGAGCCTCAATGCCTTGACATTGCTCTGATTACCTCAGTGGATTACAGCTCCTCAGTGGTGATCCATATGGGCCCACACTATTCCAAAATAAATAATAATTTTAGCTATATCCTCATTGGCAAAAACATATCCAGCTTGTCATAATCATAAGGCTGTAGTTAGGTGTTTTCATATTCATTTTGTAGTTATTTTAATGTTAATTGTCTTGCCAAAAACAGCTGATTCTAGACCTGATTTTATGGGGTAAATATAAATACACAGTATAGGGTCAACAATCAACCAACCTGCCCCTGTATGGCAATAAGGAAGGGAGCATTCCAGTTCAATGTTTGCTCTATAGTTTTACTGTCAATATTTAAACTAATTTATTTTAACTTTAAAACCTCAGTGACTAGCCACACTAGAGTTACGTCAGTCAACTTCCCTTGTTGGAACGCATGACAGTCACTCCTCAAAAAAGTACAATTGGAGTCTATGGAGAAATATTGGCACTCATAGTTCTCGTGGAATTGGCTTGAGGTCATTTTGCAACTTAAACTGCTATTGTAATAATTGCACCTGACACATCATGCACTTGGGCTCAGCTTGACCATCTTGTTCTAGCATGGGTAGCACTGGACAAACACCCCGAACCCACCACTTTGAGACTATTAATGTTTTACTCTATCAATGTTCACACAGATAGTTTTTAATGTTGTTGGGACTATATTTAAGGTCTTGAGTCCATGATAAACACACTGTAACTCTGCAAAACTGTCTATCTTTCAGTACTTACAGGAGGTCCACCTTTGCCCACTTCACCCGGAAGCCCTCCAGGCCCAGGTGGTCCCTGTTCACAGACACATTCAAGTTTTGTTGGTATTCACAATTACGTTAAAGATCATCTCATTTTAAATAGAACAATATAAAAATGCTATTTGTGGCATTATAACTATGTAACATAAATAAATGACTTACGAGGGGTCCATCTGGCCCAACACCCTAGGAAGAGACAAAAACACTATGACTCAGTGGCATTAACAATTTGGTGGATACATTACAAAGAATAGTTTAAGATTTATTACCTAAATTAAGTCTACCTTAAGACCAAAGATATACTTATAACATATAACCTCTGATTTGCTGAGATTCAATAATACACAAACCTATGTAATAATTTGCTAGCTGGTAGCTGTGAACCACATGTAAGAAAATGATTCCATTGGTTAAAAATAATCAAGTTCACCGTGCAACAGTTTAGAGTGAAAGACTTTTACTAGAAGGTAAAATATAATATTGCTTCATCTGACTCCAAGTTTTAAGTGTTCAGAGAGGAAATATTACTTACAGCTAATCCACGAGGTCCAGGTTTTCCAGGTTCACCCTGCAAAAATATAATACAAATAGATTCAATATTTATATTATAAAAGGGAGCAAAGAAAATAGAATATAAAAAAAACCTTATTTTAACAGAGTGTTTCCCGAGAAATATACTGTATTTTTTCATCATAGTAAATGTACCAGCATAGAATTTCAGTAATCTTCAGTTTTCAACATTGAGAAAAATGTTCAGTTAGAATAAAGCCGTCTGAGACCTTGGACAGACTGACTTAACATTCCTCTGGTTTGTCCCATGACTGAGCCAGGGCACACTTGACCCAGCAATGTTTAGCCTAATGAGGACTGATGCTAAAGCTTCATTCCCCACAGAGATTACCCAGCACACTTGCAGGATTAAATCTCATTTGTCATGAGAAATTGCTGTACGCATTGTAATTCTGGCTGTCATGCCAACAGCCTGGACAGCAGTTTGGCATCATTTCACCGAGAGTCTCTGAAGCAGGAACAAGAAAGGCTCATTAGTCACTCACTTTCTGTCCAGGGGGGCCATCAGGCCCAACGTCTCCAATCGGGCCGGTCAAACCCTGCAGAGAAGAGACATCAGGCTTAACTAGTACTTCAAAACAGAATTTAAAAAGTAGAGCTCTTAAATCTCTGTATTCTTATCTTGCATTTGAAGCTTAAAAATCACGGGCTAATTAAAATGTCCCTACTTCTCTTCGGTGGGTAATAAACCACCTCTAAGATGCAACTTCAGTCATTTTTCCTCCATATTTCTGAGTTTCATGCTTTCTGTATTACATCATAACAACAGATTAACATATCTTACATCAATGTCACATAGCCATACTGTTGTGGGAGGAGCCCTATGATAACCATGAGTGGGCAAACACTTGACTATGTCCCTCCTCTAAAGTGCTTCAATAAATACTGGAGTGGAGCTTCATGTTCATCAGTCATAATAAAATGAAACCCGAGAGAGTGTTTCGAATAGATAACAACATCCATCAGAGGGATTTCAACAGCAAAGTTAGCACCAGGACAGAGGCAATAGCTCCCAGACTGTAAACCAAATAGAGACCAAGTGGAGACCAACATTCCTCTGACCCATCTCAAACAAGCCCTTTGACAGATATCATTCCACACCATTTTGAGGATTCTCAACAGGAGATACCAACAGCAATCAACCAACAATACTTGTATTGTTTCAGAAAAAAAACTCTAAGATGCACTCAGAGTGTAACAAGGATGAATAATAATTAATGAGTCAATAGCCACAATAATACATTTAACAACAAAATGTAGATAATAATAGAGTTGCTATAACAACAGAATTTGTACGAACATTAACAATAAACCATCACTGATAATCAATGCTCACTTTACAGTGATCCAAAATCACTCACACTCCCTCTTTGTCAGTCTATCATCAACCAGCACCAATATTATGTCTGGCTGTTTTTTTAACCCTCCTTTCAACTCTGACGGGAGCAAAACTTAATAACATTCAGGCCTTGGTTGAGCAAAATGGGTGCCATGTTACAAAGGAAATTTGGATTTGCTGACCTGATCTGTTTAATGAATTCCTCACATTTTTGCACACTTTGCCCTGAAAGCTTGTACTAAATCGGAAATTGCATAGGCCTACTGTAGGAAACTAAGAATGCATTAACCTATTTGGTGGGAGGAACATACTTAGAGGTTCCACCCATTGCCATCTTGAGTCCTGAGCGTGGACCTCTTTGTGGTCAACTGACTGTCAACAACCATGGAGCTAAACACAAAAGAGGGATAAAAATAGTCCAAAGTAAACTCACATCAGCTCCAGGCTCTCCCGGCAATCCTGAAGAGCCGGGTTTACCTGCATCTCCGTTGGGTCCCTAAAAACCGAGGTCCCAAATAGAAATGCTGTTAATTTTGAAAAATGCTCACAAAACAAAGCAAATAAATTACATGATTTTAAAATTCACTGAGATTGTATAGTTACAGGGGGGCCGTCCTCGCCATCTGCTCCCCTCTCCCCCTGAAACAAAACAAATAGATTGAATGATTTTAGATTGCACAAGCTATTGAATGTGCAATGTTTGAAAAGTATAATACAGATAATAATGTATTACTAAGAGAACTTACAGCAATGCCATCAACTCCTGGGACACCTGCAGGTCCAGGAGGGCCAGCAGGTCCTTGAGCCCTCTGGATAAAGAAAATCAAAATAATAGGAATACCAGTTAAAAGTGCTGAAGATGATCACACTCCTGTTAGCTTCTTCCAATGAATAGTGCTGCAATGACATAGCCTACTTTGACACTAGCAAAACTAGTAACAGGTGCACTGCCTTATAGCAGTGCTATAAGCACAAACTGACTCTGAAATACACTGTAATACAGAGTTAGTGGACTGATTTTATAAGTTCAATGGCATTGGACATCACTTTAAAAAACAGGAAGATTAAAATTGGATCTGGCTTAAGTCTTGCATCTTATACTTTTGTCTATGGTAGATACCCAACAAACTTGCAAGATAAAATACTCATTGTAAATCACCATCCATACCGGTAGGTTTGACCGAAGTATGATTGATATTGCATACCACGGAGAACACTCACCTGCAGAATAGCCTCATCAATCTACAAAGAGAGAAACAGAAAAAAAAGTCTTACTTGAGCGGAGCAAATGACAACAATCTGCAGCAAGAGCACCAAAAGTGGCCCACGAATGCTCGGGGCCCGAACCATGGTCTCCCCGTTGACAGGAAAGGTAAAATTAGTCCTTTCTGTGGGTTTCGTTGGGTTGACGGTGCCTCCGACAAAAACAACCCAACTGAATCCGCTTCAACTATCTAGTTCGTCCGAGGTACCATAGCCACCACAGACTCATGTATATTCATGCCATGGTTGGTTAGCGGAAGTGATTGGAGGGATTCCAAAGAGGGCCAGAGGGGAGGGGCCACATGGGAGACATGTCGACGTAGCGGGTCATTTAAGTAGCCTACCATGGCCAAAATTACTTTTTTTTTGTAACTTTCGACCGATGGCATAATAGCTCGATATAGACTCAAGGGGCCATTTATTTAATGTGTAATATGTTTATGAATGAAGATCTGAGCCTTTTTTTTCATAGAAGTCTTTCCTTACCGACGTCCTGCTTGGGAGGTCATTACAAGCTTCTCCTAGTGGTCGCGTCACGTCGCAATGAATCAACATTGACTGTAGTTCAAACTGGAAAAAAAAACCACAGTAACACAAGCAAAGATCAACCTATTGTAACATTCAACAGGTTGACGTCGTGCGTCGCTACATTGTAGACATGTCCTCGTTTTAAGTTTATTTTGGTTCTCTCTCTAGGTGTCTGATATGAGACTAGGCTAACTGTTGAAACTGTATGTTTTCACAATATGTTAAGGTTACAGTTTAAGCCTCACTATCAAAATGTTTTTTTTATGGATTGTTCACAATCCTGTTTTACTGAATTAGGATGTTTGTGCCATTCACGGGGAGCTATGGCGCGTTCAGGGTGTTTTGTGAATTATATTGTTTTGGTAAATGTGTGAATTCATGCCAACTATAGCCGTGTGTATTTGTGGGGAAAAAACATCATAAAAACACTTTAATCGTGCGAAAACGCGCCTCTGAGCTCCCAAGTAAAGTAAGGCAGCCTAGTCTATACATCTGCAATCATGAATGACCTGGGTCGTGTTCTTCACTAGAACTTGTTACAATTTCCACATATTTGCAGGAATTGCCTGAGTGGACACAGAGGCAGCAGCAGACACTCCATAGGACAAAGTCTGGGACAGACAGGCCGGCAACTGGCCTACTGTTGTGAGTTTTAAAGTCCCAGAGTTTATGAAGTATAATGGAAGCCTATTCACGCCAATTCAAGAGTAGACTTTTAGGGTAGATTGTATATCACAGGAAAACAAACTACAAAACAATTAAACATACTTACCGGAACTGCTATCACTGGGTTCTCCTTTAGTTTTCCTATCAACGTGAAGCCATCAAGACTGACTTTTTCTCGAGCTGGTATGTTTTGAGAATCAATCATAATACAATCCACGTACAGAGCGACGTAACGTCTGTTGACGTGCAATATAACTTTGTGCCACTGAGAATTAAAAAGGAAACCCAGGGGACGGAAAACAACAGTCTGCGCTCCTTGGTCAAGCGCTGTGAAGGAGAATTCAAGAGAACGGGATTGTCCATTGAATCCGACGGCGAGCTGTTCCCGGCCGTTCACATCTTGCATTTGCCAAATATTCCAGTTTTTAGTAATAGTATTGCCGCTCATACGCAGCACTGCCACAAACGTAAAGTCGTCCGGTAATCCCAATGGATATGCTGATCTGAAACATGGAGAAGGGAGTGTTTATTGATTCTAATGGGCAAGGCCCCAACTTGGGCCCTAAAGATGTGACGTGACTTTTGCTTTCAGGACCATGGACAGTGTAAAATAGGACACCATGTCAACCAGTAGGTGTCAGTGTTCACTTATATAATAACATTAACACCCTTTAAGGGCCCAACACTTACCTTGTGTTAATTCGGAAGTTGAATGTTGGACCTATTTTATAAGCGACATGTTGAGGAGCTGAACCAACAACCTTTTTTACAGTCCCTCTTCTTGCCAGCTCAGCAATGTGGAATTGAGACATGATGTAAAATCCTTAGGGAAGGACAGACGTTGAATTGGACAAAGGGCAAATAGGCTAATGAAACAAATAAAATATGTCATTGTAGTTTTAGTCAACCCACCTGGGAAACGATCTTCCCCAACGTTAATCTGTGGGCATACGGATTGTTCGATTTGAAGACCAATTTCAGATGAAAATGTCACCGCTGCAAGTTGAAAATAAAAGCCTGTTAGCAGTCAAAATAAGTGTTGATGTCTGTGCGTGTGTGTGCGTGTGTGTGCGCGTGTGTGTGTATGTGTGTGTGTGTGTACGTGCACGCATGTGTCAGCCTGCATGTGCATCAATGGCAAGTGACGGCGTGAGGTAATAACACTCAGTGTTTGAAAAGCTGCACCGCTTCCCTGAATAAATATCAGGCTCTGGTTGTTTGTGGTTAGCACTCTAACTCTAGATGAGTTTGTTCTCACACATATGTACGGAAGTGAAAGTTCTTTATCAAGTTTAAATAGGTGATCCACACTGGCTGCAGGCTACAACAGACAATTTCCTTATCTTAATTGCTTGATTTTCCAAGTACAGAATCAGCATTTATTCAAATTAATGACTACGCGAATTATTTATACCATATTTGTACCATAGCACCAGAACTGTATTTATCACTTATCATGCATTTATAATTTATTATTGTATTTTATCCAAAGCGATTTATAGTAACATGAGTGCATACATTCTTAGTATGCATGGTCCCACATGTTAGGAAAGCCCTAAACCCAGGAATTTTATATTCTCTTCCCACTTAGAAGATTTTATTAAAACATATCATAAAATATGGATAAGCTTGCCAGCAGATAAGGGCTACAAATATTGCAGCCATCAATGAAGTAGACATATTGCAATGCAGAGTAGGCCAATGAAGTACTTACTCTGAGAATGGAGTCCTGTGCAAAGATATTGTGGGATCACATAGCAGCAGCACAAACAGTAGAGAAGGATTTTTCTGGAATGCAATCAGATATTGCAAATCTTAACATACTTTAAGTCTGAGTAAACAGATTTTTTGCATTAAGGCTGTCAATGCATTCTTTAAGAAATACATTTTGTATATTATTCAGCATACGTATCAATTATGTCCTATTATTCGTAGACAACATTGTCACTACTATGCAAATAAATTACCTTTTGAATCCATCCATTTAACAGCTTGATAGGAAATTGAAAACACCTGTGCTCTCTGTTTTGTCAGATCAGCTTCTAGTAGAGATCAAGACCCTTGATAGTTGCTCCTTCAGCAAGACTGGCAAACCTAAGGTTACAGTGAGGGGTCTTTTATAGTGTTGACTGTTTTCATCCAGTGGTGGGGGAGAGTCAACATTTTCTGTCAACTTTACATTCCACAGGAATTCTCCTTCACTCAACTGTAATGGAAGATTCATGCTCGCTTAATCACAGGCTGTGTAGTTGTTGTGTAGGCCATGTTTGTAGTTCTACATTTATAATCATATGTAATGTGAAGTAAATTAGCTGTGCAAAAGATAATGTTACTACGTGATTGCTTTATTTGCCAAGCACTCCAAAATTCTTTGTGATCTCCATGGCACCACAGCACGCAGAATGCATTGTCTTCTTTGCTTTTCAAACTGAAAATCAAGACAGGCTAAATAGACCTTTTTCATGGCAGCCATATTGGCAGGTAAACACAGGTTTAATTAATGAAATGAATGAAGGTTCCGTTCTGTTTAGCCTTTCCAGTGGGACAGCATGCACAATAGCAGAAGCCTGACTTGACCTGAATGGAACGGAACCTTAACTAGTATCATTGGTAACATCATCATGTCAAAATGGCTGCCGTGAAAACGGTCTATTAGAAGCATTTCAACATGTGTTTATACTGTAAAACAAAAGAAATAGCCAAATACCCCTAAAAGGGAAATTACTTTCTTTAAAGGGGCAGATCATCCAATTCTACTGATCCCAAACCAAATAAACAGGATAAATGTTTATCAAAATGTTTTCCTACGAAGGCTTTTAAGAAAGTGACAGAAGCTAGTGTAAGTCAATTTGAAATTCAACCATTTCTAGAGCCAGGCTTACATAAAAGACCCCCACATTGTGGGATTTCAAAGTAGCCCCATTGCTGTTATTTTTAAATGGTCCGAGTGATAAGTGGACTGGAGTCAGAACTCAACCTTCACAAAGAACAACCCTGTACTCCCCATTTCTGCCATGGATAATGGAAAACTTGCAACAAGCTCACGTACAGTACCCCTTAAATTAACAAACATGACTTTTTTCACTTTTTTATGTGCAGTAATAGTTAACAATGTCTAACCAAAGTTTGACCAATATTTCATGAACCTCAAATATTCACAAATGTGGTATTTATAGAAAGAAAACCTTTTTATTTTTCATTTTGTCTTAGTTACATCTCTGTTAAGAACATTGTGGTCACTGGCACAAGCTTTCTCCTGTAGCCAAGGCAAGGAAAAGGAAAGTTTATTTATATAGCACATTTTGTACACAAGGAAGAGCTATTACACAAGGTATATAAAACATTAGATAAGAAATACAGAATGAGATAAATAAAAACAAATAAAAAGAGATAAAGTGTATCAGAAGAGATAATAAATAAAGAATTCAAATTGAAGAAAAGAATGCATAAAAAGAATAAAGGTCAAGGTGCATAGACAGTGCAGAACAAAAATGTTTTAAGCCTAAGATTTAAAAGTGGTCAGAGGTGGGGCGCTTCCGAGATCTTCTGGAAGTTTGTTCCAGCTATGTGTAACATAGTAAGTAAACGCTGCCTCGCCATGTTTAGTTCCAACTTTGGGATTAGTTATATGGCTGGTGACCTAAGGTTCATATGGTAAGAACAAGTGAGAGATGCATTTTGCTCCTAAACCAATGAGCGATTTGTAGATGACCAACAGTATTTTAAAGTAAATTATTTGTCAAACTTTGCAACCAGTGCAGAGACCAGAAAATTGGTGTAATGTGTTCATCTTTCTTGGTTTTAATTAGAAGTAGTTACTTGATAGTAGCAGTATTCTGAATAAGATGTAGCAGTCTGAGAGCTTTTTTGGGTAGCCCTGAAAAAAGACCATTAGATAAAGGCATGGATGAGCTTTTCTAGGTCTTGCTACGGGCTGATTTTGTTATTAAGTTGATGTGGCTGTTAAAATTTAGATCTGAATCTATAATTACACCAAGATTTCTGGCCTGGTTTTTAGTGCGCAAAGAGAGAGATTTGAGGTGAGCACTAACTTTCAGCCTTTCTTTATGGGCACCAAAGACAATTATCTTAGTTTGTCTTTATTTAATTGAAGGAAATTCAGGCACATCCAATCACTGATTTGATTAATGCACTAAAGCAGTGAATCTATGGGAACATAGTTGCATGGTGAACAAGCTATGTAAATGTGGGTGTTATCTGCATAATTATGGTAAGCAATTTTGTTATTTTGCATGATTTTGCATAATGCAAAAAGCATGTGAAGGGAAGCCTATATTTGCATGTTCTGGCCAACTAAACCACATTTATACCAAGGAATTCCAACAATTCAATACTTCCATAATATTTCTATGCAGGTATAAGACATCATGAGGTAATATAAGCACTATGTGGCCTTTAACATTAGGTGCACACATTCACACACATGCTCTGCCAATATCCTCATAATGACTAACCTGTTTTTGAGCCCCGACAGTATCAGGGTTGCAATCCTTGATGTACCTGTAGCACTACACTAGAATATTTGATGGCCCTTCAACCTAGGTAAATTGCCATAAAGACTACCTTCTCATCATTGTGCCATGCATTACCTACCACTCACAGACTAACTGAGCACAAATGGAAAGCCTCTAAACTCAATGTTCACCCTGACATATCAAAATAGCACAATTTTTCTCATCCTTTATCAAAAAGAATCACCAAAACTAAAGGTTTTGTTTTATAATGTTATTAAAAATACTACAGATGCTCTGTCTAGTGCCAGTGCTGAACCTTCCTCTGAGAAATGTAAAGACTGCCTAAGCTTCTTTATAAAAACAAGACATAGAGTCTAATAACATTGTGGCCTTCCTGTCCAATTTTTAGCTGTGAATAGCAACTTACTAGGTGTGCAGTTCGTGAACGAATCCTTAGCTTCAGTTCCGTTTGTGGTGTGTCTGTTCTCTGTTGCAGTGAGTTACACCAATGTTAAGTGTAGCTTCAGTTTCGTGATGTCATGATCTGCTTTTGTGGGGACAGACATGCAGACATACAGACAAACCCAGACATACAGACAAACCCTGCCATGACATAGAATAACAATATTAGAAAGCAGGTCCTCCTAGATCTCAGCTTTTGACAATGTTAATCATTCTTTTACTTAGTCAGCATTTCTGGCTCTGCCCTTGACTGGTTTCTGTACTGACTTTCTCTATTGCTATTGTGGAATCCAGATTATCACTGGAAAAAGCTACATGTGGTGTCCCTAAGGGGTCTATTCTGGATCCATTTCCTTTTTCCATATATACCCTTTCCTTTACAACCCTTGGGTGATTTAATTTGCCAACATAATTTTATGCTGGTATGCCCATGATACCTTGTTTTGTAGGCTACACTGTCTGTAAACTGAAAATGATTTGAAGCCATCTTACCTGACTCCAGATATTTTAAGATGGATGTGTCTTCATTTCTCATATGGATAAGTCTAAAATTATTATTATCGGGCCTACTACTGTTAGGTTCAAATACAAACAAATCTTGGCCTCTACTAATGGATCTTCAAACTATATGAATCTAAGCCTGAACATGTTTTGCAGACGTGCTTATAGGAGCCTTTCCAAAATTAGATCATTACCTGCGACCCGCGGCTTTTTATGTATTCACGCTTCGACTATTAGCATTCACCTGTTTTAGCCAGCAGCAGAATATCTCCGGATTACAGTAAATCGAAAGTGTTCCAGCCAGACTGGCAGCAACCCGCATTATAGCGACCTCTAATTGGCTACCAGTGCAATTTAGGATTGATTTAACAACTCTATTGATCACCTTTAGTGTAGACTGTGTTGGAATAGCACCTTGCTATATTTATATGCTTTTATTGTCCTTTAGCCTTTTATTTTGTTCTTCTTCTTTATTGTTTATTATTTATTTATAGTTAGTCTATGACTCACATTGTTTTATTTATCTTTTAAGAACATTATTTTAATTGGCTGAGAGAAAATGGCACGATGACTCAACCACTGATGCGTGTATGTGTGTTTTATATAGATCAGTGGACTAAATCCGTCTGTGTAGTAGGCTATCATTTTGTCAGTAGCAATATTAGATGTGCAGTTAACTGCGTTTCTGAGATGCGCAGCAACTGCGCAGTTAAACGTTCACCAGCGCGCAGCTAAAAAGAGACTACTGTCAGCTCAGAGTAGGCAGCTCGCCGAGTAGCTCTGTGTGACTAGCAATCTGCATAATTCAGAAAGGCGTCTGCTCGATTTTTCTAGTTTTGTCTGTCATTTCAAGGCTTCCTCTTTTTGTAACGTTAGTCCGACTAAGAAAGTGAATTTGCCAACGCAGTGTTGTTTTCTCCCAACGCCTCAAAAGGACGACGAAAGACTGAGTCCGGAGCTAACGTTGGGTTAGCAAGCCAATGTTATTTAGCGGAGTAGCTCGCCAGAGCAATGGTGAGTAGCGTTAGCTTGCTCTTTCTGGCTAACCGAATTCTTACCAACCGTTTCGGTGGGTGGCTAAGCTAACAGTTACCGTTAGCTGACGTGTACAAAGTCAGACTTTCTCAAGTTAGACGTTTGTCTCTATTTTTAGGTTTTGTGAATGTAAGGGGGCCATTCCTGACTTTTTTTTTCCTGGGCCCTAAGCGAAATTTTGGTCTGGGAGCCCACCATCCGTAATGTGACCCATGCTGAGGTTGTCAGCCTCACTGGTCAGGCTGACGTTACTTTACCTCCACAATCAATAGCGATGTCAATTAAAATATCATACAGTATATGTCACAGTAGTCATACAACTGCTCAGTGTATAGCCTTGGTATTATTATATTACCGGCATAGTTTTTGTTTTAAAAGAAAAGGGGAGATCATAAGATGATATATGCCTATTAATTCCCTGTCAAATAAGTGTTAAGTCCGTATTTTTGGATTTGTCAGTGTTATTTAGCCACAATGAGGGGGTTTAACCTGTGCTTGAATTGGATTAAAATAGGTAGCAGTAATGTTACTCTATTAGCAATTGTGCCTGCGCTTGTGTAAGGAAACGATGTGTTATGCCTAGTTGCGTCTCTTATAAATAAAGATGTATTTATACACAACTAACCATGCTAGAGGAAATCCATCTGTTTATTGCAACAGTACATGCGATCAGGCACTCGTGTATGTTACAGGCCTAAGGGAAATATCCTAATGGATTTGGGTGACTTGAAGTCATTGATGTTTGCTTTCTTTTTAGGAAGACTAAAAAGGAAGCTGATTGATGTTACCAAATCTTTTGATGGTCACTTATACACACTTGAATCATAGACGGTTCCCATTCACATATGCTGGAACATGTTTTTGTTGTCAGGAGATAGGTGTTATAAATCGGTCTGCTTAAAAGACCTTGTAGCCTAATCAGTTGTTATTTGGCTTACATTGAAAAACATCAAGCCCCAGTTTATTGAAAAATACTTGCTATTATGAAGAAAGATCATATAAATCCCATTTTTGGAGCCACCTAATCATGGCCTGACTCTAGCTTTATATTATAGAGCCTTTAATCCCTATTCAGAGGTGTAGTGTTACATCTTCAGATGAAGCATTTTGGCTCTTCCAAAGTCAAGGTTAAATACAAATGTGATCAAACATTTGCAGTCAGGGCCCCTAAATTTTACAGCAGCCCATCCATGGAAACGCAATTGGCAAACTGTAATCTTTTAGGGCACAACTGAAAACTTGCATTTAACCGATAACTTGCTATTGCTCTTATTATACTACACCAGTATTTTTTTATTTTTTTGATGGAGTCAAATAGGGTTTCTGATTTTTGGTCCTCAGGTTTTAAAGAGCAAGCAGTATCAGTTCTCCTTTTGGCTTCAGTTGTGCACACACTTGTACCGTCATTTGTAGACTCCTATTTAAAATTCATATTTTTAGATTGTCAGCAAACCAAATGTAAATATCTATTTTGGATTGTTAGCCTGTCATGATGCTATCCATCTCGACTTACATTTATTTGACTGTCTCAGCATGACCAAGTTATTAAATTCTAACCGTAGCCATAGTCAACCATTCTAACCACAGTCTGCTAACAGCCATAAAGGAGACATTGGGGTACAATTGCTAGCAAAGTCCTGTCTGTGTGCAGTTTGCATGTTCTCCCCATGTTCACGTGGGTTTCCTCTTACCACCAAGACATGCAAGTTAGGCTAATTGGAATCTCAGAAATTGGCCATAGGTGTAAACGTGTGTGTAATGGTGGGGGCATCTGCATGGCATAACTTAACCCCTACCTGCTCCCCAACCTGAGGGAGAAAAGAGAATTTCCCCCTTTGGGCATTAATAAAGTATATAAAGTCTGAAATTCTTGTTCCTTATTGTGTAGCACTTTTTGACGTTGAGAAAAGTGCTTTAGTATTGTTATTTTAAGGATACAAACTTATGCTTTGCCATATCTTGAAGTTTAACATTAGCTGAAGCTGTTTAGAGGACATTCTCTGTGCTGTTATTGCAGAATCTGTTTGCAGTTTCACCTTAAGTCTAGCCCTAATCAAGTATCATAAATCTCACCAAGCACTGTTTTTTATTAGTTGTTTCTCAGTAGCTAGCTGCTTCATTCTCTGTTTCTTATATCTCTGTCAAATTGATAACATGTTTAATGCTTGGTTTTAAATAGTTTTGGTTATAAAGAGGCCTTAGTAAGAGGAATTAAAACCAAAATACACCCAGTGCTGCACACAGAGCTAATTTAGCAACTACTGGTGTCCTTTTGATCTCTGTCAAGATCTGTTTAAATTACCATTATTCAAGATCAATTCTGTTTCTTCTATGGGAGATATTTTTTGAAATCACACTTTTGCACTGTGTATTGTGTTTAAGCCTTTAACATGCAAGCATCTCCATCAACCTGCTAGAGATTAAAATCCTGTTGCCATATTGTATCTCATGTTGGCTTTCATTGCCATGAAGAAAGCGCCAGCAATTGTCTCTCAGTGGTTGATTTATTAATTTCATACATGAGTAATTTAGAGGGCTTCTGGATGATAGTCCTTGCCAATTTATTTTTGGCTCTACTACTCAAAATCAGCTGTGAGTACAATTCAAAATCTAAAAATGTTTGCTTTGCAAGACATGGATGTCTGTTTATTTCTGACACTGTAAATTGGGGGATATTATATTTCAGGCCTATTTTTGTGTAGTGATTCATAACCTTACTCTTAATTACATGCGCTATAACTGTCCAACCTCTCAACTAGGCTTGTGCCGATTGACGATTGGATCGTATATCGGCGATTGAAGGGATGATTGATGATTGGTTTTTCCTCCTATCAGAACTAAGATGTAATAAAAATAATCTCTAGAATCTGCACTCTACTGTGCATTTAGAGATGTTTCTGGTGGAGCGGCATGTCCGTTAATTAGCACGAGTGATGAGTGAATTTTAAATCCTTAGTTACAAACCAGTTTGCTGTCTCATTTCCATGGATCTGTCACCCCGCATCTCCGTTCTCCATATGCCTGCTCACCAAAACTTTGCTCTGCGCTCCATAAGAGTAGTTAACGTTATGGATATGATTTGGATTGTGATGTTAAAGAGAAAGATAATAATGTTAAACAGAACATGATGCTGTGATATTGTCGCACCAAGCAGACACACAGACTTTTAAAAGGGAGTCGTTGTTTGAATAGAGGGGACATTGCTATTAAATAGATTTTTTTTTAATGTTTAAATATTTTAAATAAAATGTTCACACTCTTTTATAAATGTTTATTCACGTAAATCTAACTGTCTTGCTTGCAGAAAACTTAAATGTTCAATTATTTTAAAGCTCAGACGCTCAGCCACGCTCAAGATGATTATTCAAAATCTTTAATCCAAATTAAATTCTTATGTCAATAATTATTAAAAAAAATTAGAAAAAAAACAGAATAAATTATTTAATAAAAATGAATAAATGTACTACTACTACTACCAATAATGTTATTATTAAGGTCATAAAAATATTTTAACAGTAGAAATGTGTTTATTCACCCATAAACAGTTCACAAGAATCAAATTCGGATAACAAGTAACTTTATTACTTTTAGAAATCCAAAACATACTTAAAATGGACAATGCACATTTAAATCGAGAGGTCAGTGCTTAAAAGTAAAGTGCTTAAATTCTAAAAAGCAAATGGTGCCCCCTGGCGATTGGATCGCCTATCGGCAATTTCGAGTAACCACGATTGGACGATATGGAAATAGAAACGATCGCCCAACCCTACTGTCAACCAATTAGGATGAACAGCACAGGAATTCTATAATGCAGAATACAGATTGCATGACCTCATGTCAAGGCATTGTTAACTTTCTTGCCAAGCTGCAAAGATGGAACTTTAGTAATACTATAATAATGGTACCGTTAGAATAATTTTCACCTAAAAATCTGATCATTAACCTGGTGATGTTGGCTATGTGAATTGGGGGTTGGTTCAGTGCAACAGATAAGTTCACCTACATACCCTACTGTTAACATGCTGTGA
>OMKK01055739.1:0-12059 GCA_900302305.1 Polymixia japonica | reverse complement strand
GTGTTTCTGGATAATAATATTAGATATATTATAGACTTGTGTTTCTGGTTAATAATATTAGATATATTATAATATTAATTTCAGCTTGCCTGTCGGTTCTAGTTTTAAATTGTTTGCTACATGTTTAGTTCAAAACTATCGATATTCTCTCTTGTCTGTGATTTGACATTTTCTATTCAGGGAAGCTTTTACATTTAACTCTTGTTACTATTTTCTTTATGTTGTGTGTTCCATGTTATTAATACTGTAGCACTTTGAGTGTCACTATGAATAAAAAGTGCGGTACAAATGTATTTATTATTCTGATGCGTTAATACAGCTGTTAAAAAAAGTTAACATCCAATTGCTGGAATAGTGTGATAAAATAACGATAAAATAATGATAAAATAAAATAACGAAATAATGTTGTCATTCATTTAAACGGGGAGGGGGCGTTCAAAAGAATTAAAACGAATTGCGTGTCATTTCAAATTTGTTCAACCTTGATTTTTGGAAAAAGTGACAGTCCTAGAATATATAGAACGCATAAAATCAAGTAATAAAAGTTACAGCGCAAGAAATTAATCAAAAGCCGCAAATGTGGTTTAATAAAGCCTTGATTCATCTTCAGTCTTGATTTAAAAGAACTGAGAGTTGCAGCAGACCTGCAGTTTTCTAGGAGTTTGTTCCAGATATGTGGAGCATAAAACCTGAACGCTGCTTCTCCATGTTTAGTTTTGACTCTGGGGACAGAAAGCAGACGACCAGACGACCTGAGAGGTCTGGACGGTTCATAACGTAGCAGAAGATCAGAACTGTATTAAACCATTCAGTGCTTTATAAACCAACAGTAGTATATTGAAGCCTGAAGCCTAAATAGGTGGGGTTTCAGTCTACAGTGAAAGCCTACTATATATACTGTATATTATGCTTAGTGGACGGTACACACCAGCTTACCATCTGAAAGACATTAACATACGCACCAAATCACACATCAAACACTGAACACACAATTACCAAAACCACTGCCAGTCTCCTTGTCACATGACTGTGAGCACGATTTGAGTTGAGTAAAGATGTCTAAACTGGGCGTATACGTGCGATCTCTTTCAGGCAGGCCTTGTTCCTGCACCGGCAAGCTCTGACGGAGCAGCTGAAAGACACCGAGGACCCGGCCCTGGTGCTCCACCTGACCAGCGTGCTGCTGTTTCAGGCCAACATCCACTGCATGCTGCACGCCCCGGGACGCTGCGTGCCACAGGTCATCGGCACCCTGATGGGTCGCATCCCCACGGTACCGCCGCAACTCACAGACCTGCTCGCTCGCTGTGGTTACTAGTTTCAAATGTTATGATGCCAGGAGGTTTTCCAGGGGTCGGTTGAGGGAGGTAGGATGTGGCAGTGCCACTAGCAGTTAGGAGTTAGATTTCCACTGAGACCACGTGTACTAATATGTGGTTGTGACATAGTAAGGTGCTTTGGATGAAAGTGCTTATGCTGTTTCACAGTAACTGGAAATTACCAGAATACATAACCTACCCACAATGCTGTTCAAACAGTTCATCTAAGCGACGGTTAATCTAACCTCATGGAAAACATCAGTAAATGATTCTATATTTGTCAGCATATGTGCTTAATCGGGGTTTAAACGCGGCAAACGTTAACGAGACGGTCTTAAATCTCAGGATTGTTTACATAGTTTTCAGACACGCCAGCTGTCTCTGATCCCCGTCTGCCGCGGAAGTCGTCGCCGCGTACCGCGTGTTTGTTTTGCCGTTCTGTTGACACGCCGGTTAGCTGCGTCTGTCCTGCGTGTGTTTCAGGAACAGCACCAGCTGCTGTCTCACTACCAGGGCCTGGTGGTTAAACAGCTGGTGAGCCAGAGCCAGGGGAAGAGGCTGAAGCAGGAGCGGAGCGACGAGGTCCGCTCCGAGGAGCAGGAGGGGGAGGACGAGGCCACCCGCAAGGAGCTGCTGTCTCTGATGGCCGAGGTGAAGGACCTGGTTCTGTCCCAGAGGAAGACGTCGGTGACCGAGGACTGAACCAAGAAAAGTCGGGACGGATCCGCAGCGCAACAAGAAAGTATTTTTGTCTGAATGATCGATGGTCTTACATGTTAAGATAAATACAGTTAACGGTGTCAGATCAGCTGTTCGTATTGTATCTTTGTGAAATGATAACTTGTGGCCATAATACTAAATTATTTCATGGAAATACTTAAATGGGATGTCTCCCAAATAGCCCAGTTAACATGGACATCCTCAATGAGGTTATAATTGTAATGAATATAAATAAAAGCTTGCTGCTTTGTTTGGAAGGTTGGTGTTTGTTGGTTAACTTGATTGTTTCTCAAGTTTTATGTTATTCTATCTGCAAATATGTGTTTATAACACTGAGCACTCTAAACAAACCCAGTTGTCATGGTTACTAGAGCGGAAAACTGGACAAATTATTTTGATAATTAGTTGGTTTTGAAAAGGTTGGGGATAATATTTGAAAGTCTGGGAAATAAACTGGACAAAATAATAGAAGAAAATATGAAACAGTCCTGATACACAACTACACATTTTATGTTGTACATCCACTGTCATGGTTGGAAGAATAACCAGATAGTCTAGTGTCCACTATTACAATACATCTAATTAAACACCCGTCAAAATGTTCACATCTGTTCAACAAGCTGAGATCTGAGATACGACTGAAATGTGCAAAATGAAAAGCGACTCAGATCAACTGGCTCCCTCTAATGGACAAACATGGAACTGCAGGGAAGTGTCATACAGGAGGTGTGTAACGCTTTTGGTACTAATATCAAACACTGACATGAATACGACTACAGGAGCCCCCTGACTATTGTTCCAGGTGGGACGTTGTGTCTGATATTTGTCTACATTCAAACTCTTTGCAACAAAGAAAGAACATGACTGTACCTAATAGACAGTGGTATGAATCCCATTTACAAAAAGGAAAACATGAAGAATTTTGTTCCAAAATAAGATATCTACCACATGAAAAAGCAACCACCACTGTATTACAGTCATTTAGCCCCTTGGGTCGAATGATAGACCTCTTTTAGAGACACTTTTTAATTTCTTTCTAAGACGTGGGGGGTATATCACAGTCTGGAAATGAGCTATTCCTATAGACAGGAGCCTGAGGTGTGACTGTACCACGTGTGGTGTGAAGGCAGATGCTGTCTGGGCCCTGGAACAGAGATCTAGTGGGAGATGTATGCGTGAGGACATCATGCAAACAAGCACATGCTCCATATTGCCATGGAAACAAGCATCTTCACTACTTCAGGCTAGATTCTTTTTTATCTGTAGTCCTGTGAGACCTCTGGGTTCGGCAGATGACGAGGAAGACTATAGCATATGAAGGGTTTTGTTCTAAAGTCAGATAGCAACGCCACCTACTCTTAAGATGATTAATAGGACACATTTAAAACGTTTTTCAACCTATTGACCTATTGGTTTTGACATTAAGACTATTATTCAAGAACCATTTCCTTGACCTTTTGTATTTGCCCTTGCAAGATCATTTGAGCATAAATGTCGCTGAGCACAGTAAGCTTTTCCAAGAAATTGACTCAAATATTAGATCCAATGCTATTCGTCAGGCAAGGACACAAAGACGTGGTTCAAGGTTACCTGAAAGTGGTCCTCAGTATTCCTATATTACCAGAACATGTCGAGCATGAAGCAGACGATCTGCTGTTATTTCTGGGGTTTTTCACACGACGGCCTTGAAAGACCAAGGAATACAGTTCAGGATTTATGTTATATTATATATCTGGCTGTGAAATGAGGCCTAAACAATATGGTACTTAGTCTCAAAACCTCATCTGGGGCGACACAAGATAAGCTGGTACACTTAAAACACTTTTTAAAAACTCAGTCATTTTTTGTTCACTGAACATTGATTAAATAAAATCTGGATTAAGTTTAATGTCATTTTAATTAACATATCATTTTTGCTGACAGCTGATGTCTTTTTGTGGTGAGCCAGCAATATTGTTGGTATAACATCACATCCCCTTTAAGTGATATTGCCCAAACCAATGTTGTACGTTTATTAATTTGTGGAAAGGAATCTGAACCAAGATTATATAACAGTTTGTTGTCCACGTCTGTATACAAAAAATCCACAGCAGCTCAATCTCTCCTGATCACTGGTGTCTGTTAGTCTTATTCCTCTGGTTTCTGGCTTTGGGAAGGATTAGCAATAATAATAACAAATACGAATTCTGCAACAGTCGCACTCCCCTTTAAAACAAAACAAAAACAATCCAGAGTGACACGCGATACCAAAACCTACGAGGTCTGTTTAACACAATTATCTTTAAGGGAATAAAAACCTCTTCAACTTAGCGTCAGTGCATCCAGTCACCAGGCGTTCTCCAGAGACATCTGAGTTCCTGTTGCTTAGTAATAGTGTTCAGTTCTATGATTAAAGTGAGCTTCAAAGCTCTGGACGCGCTCATTAGTCACTGCAGGCTGAGTAATGAATCCCAGGGCAGACCTGATTAGAAACACCGTGCTGTATGTGTGCAGGGCTGAAGAGAATCACCTGAACTCAGAACAGCTCATTGGAATGATGTTTATCTGAGAAGGTCCGGCCAGCTGAGGTCACCGGACTCCAGGACTCTGAAAACCTGCTGACCTTTCCTACGATCGCAGCCGTTTTGTGATGTTACAACCTGCCTGCACAACTCATTTGCGTGGCTTTCATGTCCCTTATGAGTCCACAGATTAACTCCTCTTTGATTTGTCTTTAAGGCTAACATTAAAGGTGTTTGAAATAAAGTATTTTAAATTACCTGTTCCTTTGCAATTACATATTCCTAATAGAGCCAATATCCTGGGCAGCATCCCATCCCCAAGGCGTTATGAAGGACAAACGTTTGAGGAAGGACAGACATGTTGTGGTCCCTGTTGTTTCCATATTCGACTAGCAGGTAACAGTCCAGTGTGGGACTACCAGGCCTGTCCAGGATCCAATGCTCTTATATAGAAGTAACGCCTAAATGCACAGGGGGAACATGTCACCCTCCAGAACCACCACTCGGTGGAGAAGATGACAGGAAGCTGGGTCGCAGAGTGGAAAGACAACACCCTGGTGACGCATAGATGAGGCTAATTAACACAAAGCTTGCACGAAAGCATCATAAACACTGGTTTACAAATGTACCTTGTTGCAGGTGAAGTGATGTGTGTTTACATGCGTGGAACATTCCACACAAATCATATAACAAAGATACAATCAGCTGGATAAATCTGCTTTTAAAATGCTTTTTAAAACTTTAACCTACCCTCTCTCTTACAAGGGAGCGACGATCTTACTGATAACACCTTTAAAGTACGTTTGCTCCAGTCAGTGTTAACAAACAATAAAATACATTTGACTCAAGCTACATGTGAAACTCGTGTTTAACTGTCACATATTGTCAAGGCAAGATAAATGTAAAAGTGGAAAACAAAAAGCTGTCAGGTAAATAAGCCAATGGTGAAATGAATGAACACCAGGCCACAAACACAACATGACACCTCAAAGCCAGAGTCTGTCTATATGCATCTTCTATGATCCTGTATTCCAGTATAAACACAATATTCAGAATACAGTTAAACAGCCTCCGTATCCACGCATGTGTTTAACCCAACTATGGTAAACAGAATACTGTGTATCCTTTACATACAGCAAGTCTTACAACACAAAGCACAAGTATCCAGAATATTGTGAGAATATGAATGAGTATGTAAACAACCATTGGTACACAAAGACAAACAATCTAAACAATGACGGAAATAAAGCCTTCGGCTAGATGTTGAAAACAATGACAAACAGTTAACTAATACCCTGTTATGTTGTCTACATAATAAACAACATGTCCTTCATTCATTCTGGCCTTGAGAAGCTGTTTCCACTTAACTGACCAACACAGTCGCTGAATCTCTGACCGCAGGAACAGGCTTCACAACACTAGGACCTGCCAGAGGAATAATGAAGGATCAAACCACAACACAGACACGTGGAAGACAGTGTTAACAAGGTAAGAAATGTCTATTTTTTTTATTACATTCAACAGAAGTACAGTACACTGAAATTGCACGTTATCACCAGATATAGCAGCATTCTGACTGGCAAATAAACTAATCAATAGGCACATACAAAACATTTAAATAGAAATACACAGGTTCAAATGTGTTGTGGCTGTTTTCTGCCGACAATATTCAAATTCCACTGAAGCAGTACATTTACACGCCTTGTAAAACAAATTCTACGTAGCTGAAACATACTGTTGTGTGCGCCTTAGTCGTGACTTTTAGTGGCCAGGGATGAACGGTCAAACAAAACCCGCGGCAGTGAAGAGGGTGTCTGTCATTCCGGTGCAGTGTTAAACCACGGAGCGGCTTTAAACCACGGAGCGGCTTTAAACCACGGAGCGGCTTTAAACCACGGAGCTGTGTTAAACCACGGAGCGGCTTTAAACCACGGAGCTGTGTTAAACCACGGAGCGGCTTTAAACCACGGAGCTGTGTTAAACCACGGAGCGGCTTTAAACCACGGAGCGGCTTTAAACCACGGAGCTGTGTTAAACCACGGAGCTGTGTTAAACCACGGAGCGGTGCTCTCCGCACACGTAAACGGCGCTTGGCTGTATGCGGCGCTTGGTGTTGCCCGGCAGCTGAGGAAGAAACTTGAAGTACTTGGGCATCAGGTCGAGGCAGGCGTCACGGAACTTCTTGATTCGCCAGTAGTATATGAGAGGGTTCAGGGCCGACTTGAGGTAGCACAACCACAGGAGCCAGGTGCTGATTTGAAAAAAGTTGTCCTTGTGGTAGAAGCCACGGCTGAAGGTGGTCACCAGACTGTAGGCGGTGAAGGGCGCCCAGCACACCGTGAACACAGAGAACAGGATGAGGATCGTGGTGAAGGCACGGGTCTTGAAGCTCATGTCTATGTTCATTTGGAAGGGCCTCTGGAGGCTCATCAGGCCTAGCTTGCTGGCCTGGCTCAGACAGATGCTGTCCGGGTGGCTGTGGATGCGGATCGCGTTGTGCCGGATGGTATTCAGGATCCCCATGAAGGTGTACAGCATGACCATGAAGGGTATGAAGAAGAACACCAGCATCAGTATCAACACGTAGGCGTGGTAACCCGGATCGGCGCTGTAGCCGAACACACACTGGGGGGCCCTGGAAGGGATCTGCAGGGGAGGATAACCTACGGCCAACGGAAAAGAGAAAATGAAGGCAAGTCCCCAGGTGACGACTATGAGCACTTTGGCTCTACGCGGACTCAGCTTGTCCTGCTTCTGCACAATAATAAGAAAACGATCTATGCTTATGATGAGCAGGATAGCCACGCCCTCGATCACAAAGAGCCAAAAGAGCATGGCGGACACGCGACAGAAAACGTCCCCGAAGATCCAGTGGGTGGTAACGACGGTAACCAGAGCGAAGGGCATGTTCAGGATGGCCAGCATCATGTCGGCGAACGCCAGGCTGGCCAGCAGGATGTTGATGGCGGAGCGCATGGCGGACCTCTGGTAAACCATCAGGCACACCACCGCGTTTCCGAGGAGGGCCACCAGCAGGATGGTGACGATGACGAAGCAGAAGAAGACCCGGAGAGGCAGGCCGATGCCCGGCAGGCTCTCCTGGGCCTCGGCCGTCGGAGCGACGGGCTCGGGGGGCACGCGGGAGATGTTCGCCATGGAGACGTTCTCCATCGCCTGCCTCCCCCGGAGGTGCAGCTCGGTGAGGTTCAGCAGCCCCGTAGAGAGGCAGCAGCGCTCGGTGAGGGCCTCCCCTGCCTCTGGAAGGGGAACAACATCGGAGCGGACCATCCTTCCCCAGGGCGAACGGGCATCGTCTCTGCTGCTCTCACGCTGAACATGATGATGCCTCGGTTGCAGATCGCTCAACCCAACACGCCAGCATCTTTGCCACTGCAGGATCCTAAGACACAGACATAGATTTAATGAATGGGGGGGGGATTAAAAGAATGACACATAAAACCTTAAGTCATTTATTCCAATCTCATGATTACTCTATTATATCTCCTCTTTTAATTATATTTCCATCTGTCTCACCATCAACGCTGAGAAACACTTGAGATAAAAATCACTGCCTCACATTTTGAAAAGACATTAAGACAATATCCTTTCCATCAAATTCCTCTTGGAGAGTTGTAATGTACGAGCAGTGAACCTGTAATCCACTCTGCAGAAGCTGAAATTTACCCACAATGCCGTGATCTCTGTCTGACATTAAAAGAAGCCCCCATCAAAGTTAAATGTCACTTCTGTTTTTACCTCACAGCTGGTTCAAGCACAGGGAGAAATTAATAATGCTGTAATTCTCCCTGGTAAACAACAATTAAGCACCAAGACAAGAGAACCATGTTTGTTTGATAAAAACTTCACAGTGTTTGAATTTGCATTGTCGCTATTTCCCCAACGATAAACACACAAACTACTGTGAGGTCCAAACATGACTGAGATAATTATAGTGTCATGATTAAGGATCAAACCTTAAGTCATGTATTCCAAACTTTGTCCAAAGAAACAGGAATATGTGTCGATTAGAGTCCTCCTATTCTACTGCACTCATCACCACGGCTAAAAGCACCAGCAAAAAGCTTCAAATGTATATGTAAATGTGCAATAAAATCTCCCTGGTCTTTGCCCAGGATGTGATAACAAATCATGTTAAAAGAGGGATCTTTCAAGCCTTGCCTCTAACCAATATCCAGTGTTCAACTGAGGACAAGTCAATACTGCAATAAAACAACCTTATCACTTGTATAAACATTGGATGCTGTTATTTTAGGTTGGCTGGTATCATTTACAATGGCTCAGCACCAAATGTCAAACCATAATGCTTTGGTCATTGTGTAACCGGATGGTTTTATAAGGGCCCATCTTGAATCTAGGTCTTTAAAAACCATACATTTCCACACAAATGCCGCTTTTTCAAATGTTCTATTTCATTTCTATTTTTACTTCAACCGTGTGGGTGTTAAAATCAAACTAATGCAATTATAGGTAATTACAAGCACTGCACTGGCATTGAAATGTGAGTGGAGTCATCCTGTAGCCGTGCTAATTAAAACACGGGTTGGACGCTATTCTGACACTTTGATTAGAGGAAGAAGGCGATAGAATAGAAATATGCACGGCTGTATTTCACTAAGACACTCAAGAAAGGAAAAGCTGCGTTAAGGAGTCAAACAGGCTGAAACAACACTGATACTTGGGAAGACTGTGGTTTATTCATAAGGTGATGACAAGGCTATTGTCTGTTGTTACCCACACCTTCATTACAATGAACACCTAGTGAATATGTGCGAATAACAAAGTCTTTATTTTCATCTACTTCCTGTTTCATTTCACTTAATCCCTGCATTCACATTTTCTAGAGGGTGATTTCTCCGGGGAACAGGCCTGTAGACAAGCTGTGTGTTTAGGAGGAATGTGCCACAAAAGGGAAGGGATTGGCACATCTGCTATGACTGCTTTCAGGCAGAGCGACCTAAAAACGAATAGCTCCTTCCGCCCCCGAGCAACCAAGTAAACCTGCAGTTACATAGATGATGGAGGACCTGATGGAGGACCTGATGGAGGCCTGATGGAGGCCTGGGGGTTCTTGAAGTCCAGGAACCGTTCAGATATGTGGCCCAATCATGTGGTGGGAAATTGCAGATTGAAATAGGCTGAGAGTTTTCTCTCTTCTAACCTCAAACTGTACTTACCGCTGAAAAGGTTCAGTGTTGGCTTACCTTGTAAATCAATGGTAATATATTGTCAGGTACAACCAGCGGTTTATGACGCAGACACACTGTCACAACCTGTCAAGATCTGCCTGATTTGTTTTATGTCAATTTCAAACTTCCTCACTGGTCTGTGATGGATGGTCTGAGCATAAGAGCTGGACAAGATGAAAAGTCTCAGCATATGTAACAACATAATCTACGTGCTGATTATATGTGGAGTTTTTGTTAATTTATCAAAACAGTAACTGGTGGATAATTACATTAGGTCCTTAGTAATTGTTAATGAATAGAAATAATAATGTCAGGTAATTAACAAAGTTCACTTCAGAGGAGATATCCGATGGAAGAAATGTCTTAATCTGAGATTAGGTATTATATCTGTGATACCGGCCCATGTTTGTGTAAAATTATTCAAATGAGATTTTAGTATATAACGTATATTATACTAAAATTATATATACAAAGTATACTTTGTGTGTGTGTGTGTGTATACATATATATACTACACTATACTATATTTTCAGACAGATAATGTTTTTAACATCCTACAAACAGTCACCTTAGACACAAATGTGGATGTAATGTTGTATCTGTAAGATTCCACTTGATTTGAACACATGAAAGATTCAACTAAATGTTCTAACCCAACTCTTTGCTTGTGTCAGGTGAGCTTTAAGGTGTCTTCAGATGTTGCTTAAATGTCAATAAAATCAATGCCAAATAAAATCACACTTCATTCAAACTAGGGCTACAGTTAATTAACCTCTAAATTCATGCAATTAACTCCCGCAGTTCAATGTGTTTTATTGTACGACTGTGTGACAATTTCTAGACAACTTAATATTTAAGGCCTTGATCATTATGTTTGGCCAAAAGGTGTTTCGTCACTAAAATGGTTGAGAATAGACCAGCATTGACTTTATACTTTTCTGTGGATAATAAGGGCAATGGGTAACAAATATGCCCATACTTTAGCATTCAGCAAATATATATGATTTTAATGTCGACTGCATCTCAGTGATTTGTAAAGATCTCCATTAGATATCAACGTTACCTTCATTCTCCCATAATGAAGCCCAGCAGCTGGAAGCGGTTCTTCCTCTCTGTCTTGGTGGTGAAGATGAAGATAACGTCAGATCGTGTTTTATCTTCTCCAGAAACACGAGATTCTTCAGATATTTCTATGTATATTAACAGCAGCGCTGCTGCCTCCTACACGACCGGAGTCTCTGGATCAAACTGCTTTGTTTCAGCGGAGGAAGGAAAACTGCTTTGATTCGGCTACAATCACACAGTAGATTAATGTCTGGCTTTGTTACCACACTTACAATGAATTCTTCCTTCGTATAGTTGCAGTTATAGACAGTCTGTTCCTCCGTGAGAAATGATCCATGCATGTAGAGCGACTCCAAAATAACAGACAGCAACAAAAGCCAATAATATGAGGAAGAATGAGTTTTTTTAGGGATACGCCCATTTACCGCGTTATCCAATTGAAACGGGTTTGTGGTTAAAAGGGGGCGTGGCTTTGAAGAGAGAAAATCAAATGTTACAAAGTATCTTATTAATTTAATAATCAGTGTAATAATGTAGCCTCGCCGGTCGCTGTGTGTTTTACTGCAGCGCAGTACTACAAACATGATATTTATGAACCTTGGATAGATGAATATAATACAACTAATACAACTTCATATTGCTTGTATGAAGGATTGGATATAGGTTATCCTATCCAAGTATTCAAAAAATCTAACAAATGCATAAACAAATGTCTATGAAATTAGAATATTTAGGCCTAATACCCAAACTCAATTAGTGCTGAAAATGTATTTTGATTATTACCATTGAACTGACTGCATCATAAATCATCGCAGGGTAATATTATGAACTTCACCCACTTTAGTGTCTCCAGTGTTTATGTTCTTTATGTTTTAATAATAGTAATTTCAAACGAATAATCAGATGCGAGCGTCACGCAGCAATAAAACATCCTATAATATTAGGTTACATTCATTTTTGCTAAATCCAAAACTACTAACACAACAACAACTACTATAGAGAAGAGTTTGCTCTCTGTCTGTTTGCCAAATCGCCATCATTCATTCATCTATTTTATGCTATTTCGTAAGGCTTCAAATGTAAAATCTGGAAATAATATATATCTTGACACTGTTTTTCTCTGGTTGATGATTGTTTCATATTTTCGAAGTTGAACTTTCATGTTGTATTGTATAGTTGTGACTGTAAAGTGAACAGTGAGTGGGCTAATTCATGTCATAATTAAATCTAATAATTTTCATTATGAA
>OMKK01055737.1:12980-27502 GCA_900302305.1 Polymixia japonica | reverse complement strand
ACACTCGGAAATACCAGCGACATTTTTAGCATGCGTGATTCATATGGAGAAGCTCGGGTTGGGGTAGGTACTGCCAACCCATCAACCCTTTGGAAAAAAAAATGATTTATGAACTATCACCTGCCTCTCTAAGGTATAAAGCCATTCCTCTTCAGAACTGTACTCTACTGTAGGTCTAATGCATTCTGGGATTGGGTGGATTAGCATATGCTGCTGTGGTCTGAGAGTCAGCCTGACCTAAAGAGGCGGACATGCTGTACATGCACTCCCTGTACCATCATCTTATTGATTCAGAGACATTGATAGGCACTTACATCGCATTGCTAGCTGTAGTTGCTGATAAAGCAGTTGTTGATACAACACCACATTTGGCACACTTGAGAGTTAATCCTGTATGCGGCTCACTCATCTGTCTGTGGGACATAGAAAGAACAGCATGACAAACAACTCTCGCACCTCTAGCCTGACTTTTCAAATTTCCCGTCGCATCAGGGCCGCAGTAGAGGCCAACGCGCGGGTGTTTTAAGGATTTTCATCTTGGACTGATTCTGCCAAAGAGATACGACGCCACATCGCTCCCGAGAGAGATCTGACCTCTTTATGTTTATGCTTCTAATTTTTTTTCTCAACGGCATGAAAAAGGGGGTCTAAATCTACATATGAAAAAAAGATATCAAAGGATGTGTATATTTTTACTGAGAGGTTATAAGTTGGAGTCTGTGTGATGGGAAAATTGTACTAGTACTAAAAAGAAGGAAAGTACTAACAGGAATGCGCTGTCATACCCTGCCCGGTGCTTCAACTTCTTGTCCAGTATGCCGTCTCTGGACACCAGTTTATTAAATACCAGGATGCCAATCACCATGTTGACCTATCAGCAGAGAGGGAACACGGGAACGTTAGTTTTGCAATTAAACAAGCGTAATTAAATTAAACGAGCGTATCTCAAAAAAAAACAAAAAAAAAAAACTTTCTAAACTGTCCGTGTAGAGGATAGATTTTTTTTCTTTTCCCGTCTAGGCTGAGCTTTGACCTCTAGCTTTGTATTGCTTGCTCGTTATGTCGTGGCATTGTGGGGAATAGATGTGCTGCACGCTGGGGCCGACACAGCCTTAAGGAAGGATTTGCCTGACAAGAATCAAATGTCTTTTCAAAGGCACCTTTTTGGTAGCATTAACTGTGCCTTTCTCTAAAAATAGAGGCAGATGGTGCCAGTATAAAATTCTTATAACAAATATCATATATCAAATGAAAATTCCAACTGACAAAAAAAGTGCATGAAGTATTTATAAAAAAAAGACATTTTGGGAGTTTTTATGTTATAATGAATCAATGTATGATTTTGTTACTATGATATCAGTGTAGTCAACAGCAGCGTGTTGTTCTGTTTGACTGCAATGGCTGGTTTCGTCTGTACGGTTTTTGTAGAGATTAGTTTGTTTTCCTCTGGGGTTCAACCTAAATGAAAGCCATAGCGCACCAAGGCTTGCTTGGGCTTTTACGTGGCTGACGTTCACGCTAGGGCTGTCACTTCTCTGTAACGTTTCAAATTATTTGGGCTCTCCTGACAGACCAGAGATGATGGAAAAATACATTTCAATTCAATTTGAACTCCTCTGTCCCTCTGGCACGTACTCACTGAGCTACTTCCTCGATCGCATTCTTAATGTCATTTTTCTTTACCATCTTGTTGTTTGGTCTGATATTGATTATGATCGCGGAGACACCAGATGCCTCAAGCGTCTGTTCAAACTACTGAGTGGACAATAGAGGCCCCTGCATTGTTTGAAGTTTTGTATAGATGACATTGGCAACTTTCCCTAGCCAAAACATTTACTATTAATAAACACAATTATAAATAAATAAAAAAATTCTATCAAGCCTGATTGAACAATCAAGTCTTTAATAAGTCTTTCTAGCTTTCTACAAATGCTTTTAGGTATATGGTGATGACGTCACAACCAATTGGTTAATTGGAAAGGAGTAGATATCGCTTTGTTGTACTGATTTATTCCAGATTACAAATGTGGATTATTAAGATGGTCATTTGTAGTAAATTTACATGCCATTTCCTGGAAATAATTATCCTAGAAAGAAATCGGCTACCTTTTTTGTACAGTGGTCCCTCTGACTATAAAAAAAAAAAAGTAGAACTTGCCCAATTACATTTTAATGACATTTACGTACCAGAACCACAGCGGCTGCAGGTCCGACAAAGGCATACAAGAGCCCCCCTTCCAAAGACAGCCAGCAGCTGCAGGAAAATCAGGAGAAATCAGCAAAGTCCCATGAAGAAATAAACATCCATTCAAATTACTGGTGCACACCAGCATACAATTGTATTCTCCTCAAGTGTCAGGGGAGTAGCGCCATATGTTGCGCTTCTAATTCCAAAGTTTCACAGGGTAATAAAACGCTAAAGAGGTTTTTAAGCATTGTTTATGCATTTAGTATCCAGCCGGGATACAACTCACATGAAATTGGGCCTCGCGGGCTGTTTTGAAATTTGATAGGGTACATGGAAAGTTGGATTAGAGATTCATTTGCATCGGTTCTTTTGCTTAGGAACCTAATTGAAATCCAACTAGAATATACAGTAAAGAGTCCACAGAGTTTGGAACATGATTTAATGGCACTGTTTAGGATGGGTTTACTGAAGAAACATTTGGTTATCACAAATCACAACCTTGAACCTACTGCATGCGTACTGAATAGCAAGCGAACAGACAGGCAAAAAAAAATAGCAGACAACTTACTATTGGGATGTCCCATAGCCCTTTGCTTTCGTGAACCCCATTGAAACAGCAACCACTAAGGCCGGTAATCCTTTGAAAGAGGGAAAAATCAATAGTTGTATGAGCAGTTCTGGTTGCTTGTCAAAACGGAGGGAAATGTAAGACCAGCTCTATACAGAATTAATAAGCTTCCATGCCGTTCAGTTATTAAAGGAAGTGCAGGCGGACTCAGTCCATTAGAGGCTACAGTTGAGAGATTACAAACCCCTATGACAAGCTTCTATCAACTAGGCACATTTCAATACAGCGCGCACACAGAATTTCAATCTACGCATTACGTGACAGAGGGCAACTAACTACACTGCGCTATGACAAAATGGCATAGATGCATCAAATGTAGACCTCGGTAAAAGAGAAGAAAGGGCAACCCCTGCCTTGCCCGGCCTTAAATATGAGGGGATTCTTACTCTTTGCCCCCCTCAATATGGATTTGTGTAATGGATTGTTGCATTCCATTCCCGCTAGAGTGTGCTCAGAATATTAACACCTTCCATCTCGCCGCAGCGGAGGCAAGGGGCTATTGATGCAATCAGTTTCCTGGAGGCGCAAGGCGAAGACCCTGTGGTCATCCAGCGCCTCTCTGCAGCGCTGAAGAGGTAAAGGCTGCCTAGTGTGTACACAAGCGCGTCATAAATCACCACACGGGCAACAGCGAGGTTGAAACACTGTGCCGGGCTGGAATCAACGTGAAAGGTATTCTCCTTGTAAAAAAAAAAAAAAAAAATCTATTCTGAAAATGTTCTCGTGTGACATGAAATGATGATATTTTATGGGGTTTTTTCATACATCTACATCATTGGAAATAAGCCTTTGTCTCCACTTTTTTTTTTTTTGCAAGCAGTGGCACTGCAATGACTAAGAGAGCCTTGTTTGTTGCTAGGTAACAAGAAGAATGAGTGTGGGCTCTTTCGTAATCAAATTGATTTTTTTTTGAGAAGCAATTTCTGAAGTCTGTACATAGGAGCCCTTTGGATAGGATTCAGAATGGTATTTAAGTCATCCTTCAATTTAAACAATAGCACTAAATTAAGATTAAATTCTTAAGACATTTGATCTATGTGCATGTTTGCCTGAAATGAATGTTCATTGACAGAAATATGCGCTGGAAGATCTCCAATGATGTACTCATCATTAATTATTCTGATGTGTTCATGATCAGATATACATATAACACATAATGCACATCTTTGCTTAGATGTGAAGTAGAATATTGATTAACTGAACCTCAGGCATCCAAACTAACCAGGCCATAATGATTAAAAAATACAGCACTACAAATAGGACTGTATTCTATTAGTTGTGGATGGCTGTTGGTGTTTCTTTTATGCATGCACCCAAAAGCATTTAAAGTTAGCACCTTAGATTTTACAGAGCATATCACAATATAGTAGTGTTTGAGACGTTGATAGTGATCGATACGTGTTAGTGTTGAAAACATTTCATTCTCTCCACAGAGGTCAATTCCCACGGGTTTTAGATAAAATAAGTTCCACTATAGTCCTTTGCTCACAGCTATAGGAGAACCGTGTCAGTGTCTGCCCTGCTGCCCAAGGCCAGTCCATCTAACTTCCCCAACAACTTAGAGAGTGTGAAGGGAGCACAAAGACATCACAACAGAGAACCCGTCAGGAAAAAAAAAAGATTACAACCAAGCCACAGACGCAGAAAAGGGGAGACAGGAGAAGAGCAGAGGGAAGAGACATATACGGTAACACGGGAAGAAAGAAAGACCGCGGGACCGACAGAGGAAACGGGGCTGATACGGGCACAGAGATACAGGAAGCGCACTGCTTACCCCATCCCAGGCAAAGAAAGCGCTTGCGGATGAGCCTAGTCCGAACCTTCCCTGTCACGGCCATGTAGGACTGCCAAGCCTCTGTCAGGACCCAGCAGAACGATGCCAGGAAGAAGAAGTGTAGAAAGGCTGTCGTCATGGTGCAGACACCCTATTGATAGACGGAGCAAAGGACATGGAGGAGATATGTTAATTTACGTTCAGACAAAGCTTTGATTTGACAGAAACCCGGCAAACTAGATCAATAATTAGAAAGGCATTATCTTAAAGCATCTAATCTATAAATGCACGGATTCAGAAAATGCAGCGGCATAATTTGTTAGCACATCAGCTAACGTTAAGTAGGCTGTACAACCAAACAAATAGTGATCAAATGCCACTATTTCAGACTCCTGAGTAGGACGTCCCCCATTGATAAATGTTAATTGTGTTGATTTCTGTTATTCATTAATTTTCCTGGACCTTTTAGCAAACCGTAATAGCTTATCGACTGGTTATGTTAACAAGCTAGCTACTATAATACCATTCCGTACAGCAGATGAAAAATAAGTGTCAGTTTGCGTGACTTTGCACGAGTGCAGCAAACAGAGGCAGCGATACTAATGATCATCGCCGGGCTAACTGACTCAGAGAGACGTGGCGTAGTATTCTTCTGCGCCAGCCTTCATTAGTATGCTAGGGACCCTACCTGGAAGCATGTGAGCCAAGGTCAACCGTTTTACACAGAGAGGAGGGTAACAGACCACAACGCGCGCTCCTCAACCGATACAGAGCGGGACACATTAGAGGCGCGCGGGAGCAGCCGGAAACCCACAAACGGCGGAGACGGTTTGCCGCTTCATTAGCTCGTCCATCATCGTTCCCGCGGAAAAGCATCTCCAAATGTGAGCGTTTAAGAAGAGGATTAGAATATACAGAAGTATCCTTAAGCATCTTGTCTACGAGTGCTGACATTTGCAGCGAGTAAGAAGAGATTAAGCTGTTTCAGTTCAGGGCCACTGATTATTTGCAGTGAGAAGCTGCGGTAATCTGAGGGGTACCGCACAAAGACGGGACGATTGAGTGTATCAGCTCATCCCAGGGTGTCCACGTCATACTGCGAGATCTCCCGTATACTTAACATCCCCGCTGAGAGGGACATAGTAAACCCATCAAACCCCTGTAGAGTAAGCGGGATTCATGGGAGACGGAAATCCCAAATTACCTGAGAAAATTGAAGCACTGTTTACCAATGCGGATGCAGTTAGCAAATGCTTTATTTTGCAAGGTTACGCATCTATTCCTATTTTGAAATGACTCAGTGCTGCTCAATTCACACACCTTCCTTTAATTGGTAGGTTGTTGTCCAAAGTATGAAATAATTTCTTTTGTCCACATAGGTATACCCATATAAATGTTCACCTTGCTGTTCAGGGCTTCCATATTAGTTGCTTGAAAGTTGGACGGATTTTAAAGCAGTACTGGCAACATAGTTACTATTGACAAATTGATATTAAACACCAATGTGATTCATTGATCAGTTGCTGGTGTATAAATTTGTTTAATGTCTCCTGCTTCATCCTCACAACTCCAAGGAGTGACAACAAAGCATTTCCCACATTTTCTAAACCATGTTGGTTTTAAATTCCTCTACACTCGATAAAATGTTACTTTGCTGTAACATCTGCAACAACCCCCAATAAACAATAAAATGAGGTGCAGATCTTCAAACGGAAAGGCTGTTTGTCTGAGTCGCAAAAAGGCCGGTGTAGGGGGTTCTGAGGTTTTAGAACCGACCCTGTAGCTAGCTAGCTAGCCACGCCACAGCATGAAACTGTACTCCGTGTCACGTGGGAAATGTTTTTGTCACGTGTTTTTTGGTTGTGCTTAGGACATTTTATTTTCCAACCAAAATACTCCTAAATGGCCCAAATGGACATTGTCAGACTTGATTCATTGTGGGAAGCCACTGTGCGGCACCGGGGATGCACGTATCAGCTCAAAAACAACAAAATCAATGATGTGGGGTTTTACGTCTAGACATGTAGATGATGTAAGAGGATACAGCTCTATTCACGTCATTCCTATGGTCTAAGATAATTCAATCAACGTGTTCTGCCAGCTTCACTATTATTGCACTCTAAACTAAATAAAGACTAAATGAACTGAATGTACCTAACTGACAGAATAAGTTTGTCTTTTTGACATGGTGATGCTAGTGCTGCAGAGAGGGGACAGCGATGCATCTAAGACATCTCAGACATGTGGTATAACATTTCACTACTGGAGTGACCTCTGCGCTTTTGTTGAAATAACACGCGTTTTAAGGAATACGATAGATTATTGGAATCATGGATTAGCTGGTAAGATATTAATAAGATATTCGATATGAATTTCTGTATGAATCTTCAATTTGTATAGCATTGTTATTACTCTGAAATGCTGCTTTTGCTTTTTCAATACACACGAGTGTATTGAAATTGAATCCAGTGCTGATGTGTGACTACAGGAGACACATATATCCCTGACGTCCTAATGGAAGAGAAACCCATCAGAGAGAGATGGAGTCTTTGATTTACGGCAATACTAAACCCATTCATTTTGTCTATGTGAGCTGTAACAGTAATTAACCGTCAGCCATGTGGGTCCGTCTCTAGCTATACTGACCGTAGACTCAAATCTAAAATGAATTCTAGTGTTCTTGTTGCTCGTGAGGCATCCAAGATGCTGAAAATAGCGCATACCTTGTTTCAGAAACAGGTCATATGCATCGTTTGTGTTCTGCCACTCACGGGACAGCACAGGGAACCTATACTATCAGCTGGAAACGTCTATACAAAGTGTAAATGAAAAACATGTACTCTACGTTTGATGACAAAGGGATGTGGACATTCTAATAACATGGGATGGAGGTAGGCTGTCATATAATACAGAAGGCTGAAATCCGGAGCACACATGCCCTATAGAAGGGAGAATTCCAGAGAGGTGTTGAGCTCACTTTGTCAGTATCCATGGAAACAGAAGAACCAAGGCAGGGACCACTTTAAAGCATTGCGGAGCTGACGTAGATTGACATGAAGGTAAGGTAGGTGGTAGCGAAGGGTGCACTTCAAGCTAGTTTAATAATGGGACTTAAACATCTCATCAGGCCAGAAAGGGCAACTAGGTGTTTGTGTCTAGGTGTTTGTGTCTAGGTGTTTGTGCTCGTCTCAGATATTCAGAGCTCGGTCTGCTTAAAGCTTAATTGCGGTGAAAACCAATGGGGTGAAGGCAAGAGGAGGTGACGCATTGCTGAAGTGAAGTGGGATGTCAACTTAGCTTGGCTTCACATCAACTCAAAGAGACTGGATGGTATCTTGGTGAATATGTCAGTATTTTTTTAAAACACTAGTTTTGGTCACGGATGGTCAAAGTATAGTTTTTACATATACAATTTATGAACTCTTTCTGCAACGGAATCTTTAGTTTACCAGTGCGAGATTTAGGTTGCCATTTTTCCTCGAGTTGCCGGCTCATATGCCTGTGACTTGATTGACAGCGTTCACCTGAATGTGCATTGTTGCAGGGCGGGCCCAGGTCAATCCATTGACACATGCAGACGCACTGACATGCGCTGACTGCAACGAGCACGAGACGGGTCGTGTACTGTATGTTGATATTTCCAGCTTTGAACCTTGCCCTGGTGATGTTTCTTTTTTAATTATTTACCAACCATTTAGTCATGAAGCTTAGGCTTTGCCTGGAATAACAAACGAAAGATCAAATCCCCCTGTCCTACACCTTGCTTTAAGAGAGGTCAAGCTTGCCGGTCTAATAAAGACACTACAGCTAAACAGTATAAGTTAAGAGAAAGGAGGACGAGATGGTATGGAAATTAAACGCTTGGATGTGTGTTTGTGTGTGTACATCTGTGTGTACATGGACAAGGTGAAACCGTGGCAGAGGCTAAGGTAGAGTTCTCTTCATAACTTAAAGCTGGCTGGCAGTATTTTGAGTACTCTAGGACTTCAGAGGAATGATGGGAAAACTACCCCCCCCCCACCTCATTACATCTCAAGGAGGCTTGTTAAGGGCTGTGCTTCCTCCATGAATAACAAACAAACACCCCATAGGGGGAAGTGAATTAGAATCTTGTAGTGAGGAAGACAGACTCTGGAGTTCACCAGCAAACACCAAGGTGCCAAATCTTCAGTGCACAATGAATTCTTACTGCTACTGCGTTCTGTTAAAAGGTCTTTGAACTCACCTGGTATTGTATTTTTTGCCCTGTATTAACATGTACTACCTTCTACTGTAGTAATATGCGTACAATCATTTATCTTTTTTTTTTTTTTTTAATCATATATATAGTATTAACATAAAAGGTATTGATAATATAAAATATATATAAAAATGTATTACATTTGTAATGTATACATTTCTTGAAAAGGCATCATCTGTATTGTATGTGGGGAAGGTTATGGGTATTATTTTATAGGTTCTTACATCTTTTTAATTGTTTAGAAAAACAAAGTACTGGCTAGATGAAAATAAAGCACATTTTTTCAAAAAAGAAAAATACTAATACCTGTCAATCCCTGCCAGAGGTGGAGAGTTTGCAAACTCCACTTAAACACAGGGAAATTCAATCTCTGTGACAGATATCTGTTTATTTAGCACACCTGTGTTTATACATGTCATACAACATTTAAGTAAAAGGTGATCCTCATTTATCTCTGAAAGGGACTCCTATAGGCTAGTTGAAGCTTGCAACAGGGATTAGGTGCCCAAACGTTAAATTGGGAATTAGATGAAAAAAGTGCTGGACTCATTTGTCTCAACAAGAAGGCTTTACCTCTGGTAACAATACCCCTGTCCTCTCATTTACCCATTAAGACCTCAACCGATGTTATTCCATGACATGCTAAGACCTAATTATTATTGTTTCCTATAGCTAAGCATCACATGGCGCTCATTCATTCTCTTCTGTTGTTAGAGGACACATTGTATAGAGGCAAACACTGCCAAGTGACAAAGAGCCTTGGTACCAATAACCCCATCTCCTAAAATACTAATGTATTATTTCTGATTATGGGCTATAAATTTAATGTCGGTAGAATGCCTTGCAAAGCTTACTGGCTCCCTCAGACTGCCATGCCTGCCAAGCCAAACTGTGTCTAACTCTGCTTGTCGTCTTGCCATAAAGCAAGAACAAAGAGAAAGGACAAAGCAGAAGCACGGACAGGCAAAGACCACTCACTGACTTCCTGCTTGCAAAGGACACCTCCACAACCAAGAGATGATTTCGGTTGAACAATGAGAAACTCTGAATCCATAAACAGTGGAGCCAATTATATACACTTCTTGCAAGAGAGAGAGAGGAAAAAATCAAGGCAGTGTGAGACAGCATGGCAATTAAACCCACACAGGGGCCATGTTTTTCTCCTCCTGCTAACCTACCACTCAAACACCGGCTTCTATGTCTTATCAAACTGCTGAAATATTTCTCAAATATTACTACAGCAGGAGAGACGGAGAAAGAAAGAGATGGGACGCACTAATAATAAATACATTGCCCTGGAAGCCATAGTTACAGCTCCATGGAGACAAGACAAATGCAGTTTATTGGTAAGTTCATTGGACCAACAATGATGCATTTTTCTATTGGTGGTGATTGGCTTGCCATAACTAGCCTGGACGCATTCCAATTTGAGACACTTAGACAAGAAGTTCATCAGAAAAAATAAGAGAGTGGGCGACATTTTTTTTCTGTAGTTGTTTTCAACTGTTGTACTGTAATTGTTTGTATGGTTTAGAGCCCATGAAGCTCATTCTAAATCCAATTTTCAAATAAAATAACTGTTTGACTTTGTTGATGAGATAAGATAAGTTAAGATATGTTTTTCTTTCTTCACAAAAAGGGGATACAACAGAGCAGTTAATGTATGGTTTAACTTCCCTTTAGGGATAAATTACTCTACTTTCATTTGAAGTCTGGTCAAGTCACTTAAAGTATTTGAGTCCTCAACCTCATTTGAGGGCCACTGGAATTACATTTTCAGTACGTGGGCGGAATTTGGAATGCTTGCAAATAACTTCCTAGTCTGTTTGCCGATTTCAGAGACAGATATCTTATTAAGAGTATGCAGAGTGAATATTCCATGCAAAATGGTGTTCCCCATAATGAGGACTGAGGATGGCAGTTGCCTTGATTAAATCTGACAATCCTTCAAATCAACTCAACACCAGAAATAGCCTACAGCTTTGTGCATCCATGGCTTTTGATATTATGTCAGATCTGTGAGGCTAGCCAAGAAATCAGTAAACTTCTGGTCATTGTTGCCTTTTGATAGTTAATCAGATGTTCTATTTATTAAAAGTACATACCAATACAGGCACCACTGAATGATTAAAGTTACATTTTCAGTGACAAGAAGTGACTTTATATCTAAGCCCTATAGCTTTTGTCCTAATGCGTCATCAGGAACTGAATTTAAAGGGAGTTACTTTGTAGCTTCCACTAACTCAGAAGTTCATCTAAAAGAGACACAACTTTCCTTATTTCCATTTCACTTTTCATTAAAGGTAGGAAAATGATCCAAAATGCAAATATAGGTTCGGGTTTTACAATTTCAGCATATACAGGGTGAACCTATTCCAAACCTCAGCCTTAACTGTTGGCAACTCCATTCCCTCCCAGTGCAAGTCATATCATTTATAAACGCAACATGAGTGACCACACTGTTGGTACCAACGATGTATTTGTAATAATGGAATACCCACACACACAAGATATTGTCTGTGTTTTAAAATAGTCTTGCCCATGTTTAAAACGCACTTCTGAACTGTACCAGAATCATTAGGTACTACAAGGTAAGCATTGCTATATACTTAAACACTGGCTTGTTAATGTGCAGAAATAGTAAACAGCATGGATTCACGTCAAGAAACAGAGGAGCCTGATAATATTACAGCACTTGGTGACCCCTGATAAAGGTAAAGGTACATTGAGGGGTTGCCTGTAAAACAAAATGTCTGTGTAATAGGGCAATGTGTCATTCTGTAATGCTGCCAACTCAGTGAGAAGGGCTTCTGTGTGGGCAGCTTGTAAATCCCAACTACTGTTTGCCAAACAATCTTTTACATTAGCTACTTGTTTACTGGCCAGTTACAAAGTGGGAGGCTGTGATACATATTTATTGGAAGCAGTTGTTCCTAAATTGTGGCAGTTGGCCTTTTGAGTCGCAACCGACTAGATTTGGGCCTTTAGTTCCCATTGAAATATGTGCAGAAATATGTCCGCCGTACACGTCCACGATTCCTACGAGTAATTCCAGTAATGCGCTCTACACAGCAGGTCTAGGTAGGTAAGCTGTTTTTATCTTAAGCTGGGTGTTATTGTCACCATTAGGATGCGTTCAGGGAAGGCAACACAATCATTTCATTGGGTTTTGATGGACCTGTGCATCACGCCTCCCTTTGTGGATTTCTCCTCCCTCGATGACTTCATCCTACACATAGAATATAGAATCTCCCAATTGCTAAACTATGCTAATTTCTTAATGATTTCCGTGCCATTCCTACAAAAAAATACAGCAATAAAACCAGCATCAATATTTCATTTGAAAGTGACTGACTGTCCTTTTTGTACCCATTCTTAAGTCATCTTTATGGGCTCTCACTTTTAATTGCAACTCAAGATCATCACTGTCTCAGTGCCAACAGCTTGGGGTTGTCTCAAGTTTACCAGAGGACAGTGAGACCCCTTACTAAGGACTAATGGTTCCTAGCAAAGCTAGATCCACATCTTAGAGTGGCATTACAAACGGTTTATAATCCATTTGCATAAAATATGCATGGCTCATCAGAGCAACGGCCACAAAAAATGAATACTTTCTTTGTAAGGTGCTGTAATGATACTGCTATATTCTTGCTCTTCTACCCTCAGTAACAGAGGAAACATTTGGCAGAAACTTGTAGCATACGCAAGTTAACACCAACAAAACAAAAAGTCACTAAGCTACTATTCTATGAATGTTGGGGACCGGAGAATAGGAAACCCTGCAGATTCAAATCTCCATCTTTTGAAAGTAAAATTGCCAATTGTCAAAGTACAAATGTTAAAGTAGACGGAGTTGATACAGAAAGATTAATATATCATAGATATCTCGCTATCCTGTCTGTTAAATTATGAACAAGAAAATCATAATATGCTATACAGTGGTCATGGCAGTGTTTTATACATTGTTTTCCAAACAAAAATATAATCAAATAAATGTTCACAGTAGCTAATGGCCAATGTATATAAATTGCTGCCAAAAGAAGGGTTTAGAAGAGTACTAGTTCAACTGAGACAATGTCAAACCAACACAAGGGCACATTAATATCATTTGGATTAGTTATTGTTTCACTGAAACATTATACAGTACTGATGCAGATCTACATTAGATACTGTGATGGTGCAAGGCCACCATTAGAACTTTACATTCAGTACAGTATTCTGAATACATTGTAAAAGGGAACTTACCGCATTGTGGGTCTGGGTTTGTCCGACAAGGATCAATATGTTTGAGCAGATTATGGACAAGCAGAAGTTGATTAGGATGATAGACCTTTCAGATCGGATATATCTAAAGAAAGGAGGGGAAAATAAGAAAGAACTGACTTAATACATTTTCCAAATCCTTTTGCAGCTTAACAATATGACAATATTATTCTGACATTACATTTTAATCTCTAATTTGGTTGTCTTAAAACTAAGAGAATGTTACACATGTGCAATATCTTACTCAATAGTATAAGAGCAGTTATTCACTGTCTAAGGCTTGTCATGGTCTAATGTGTTACAATTACCTCCACAGCACAGCATAGATCACTGCCAATGTGATCAAGGCGAGGCAAGATAGACCACAGCCAACTATCAATGTCACAGATGGGACCCCTGAGTACTCCATGGTCTGTGGAGGACACAGAGCGAGACAAGCCAGTCGGTGGGAGGTTTGACGTAGTACATAAGTCTTTACTCCTGACCAGAGATGAAACCAATCAAAACAACCAGAGCCATTTTGAATAGTACTCAGTGGATTGCTTAATATGCTGTGAGGGTTGAGGTGCATGAGTGGGCTGGAAGGTCAATTAGACAGCCCATTATGTTTTAAAGTACTGTTCCGCAAACCTCCCATGTGTTCCTATGGAAAAATATATTACAAAATAGTGTAGACTAAAATTAAGATATAGCAACATAAAAAACAGAAAAATCAACAGCATAAAGCCTTTTACAGCCATTTTGTGTGTCATACTTTGTATTACCAAGTAAATTGTAAGTTATTTGTGTGTATGTGTTTATACAGGCTAACAATTTACAATATGAATGAAGTACAAGAAAGAAGTGGTTTACACACAGTCATGAGCAGTTATTGTATCCTCATCAAAAATGTGTCTTAATGGCAAAATTCACATACAGAGAAATTGGCCTAACAACAAATAAGATATCATGCTCTTTCTTTTGCTTTAATCTGAATATGTGCTGATGCTGGTAGGCTATTCTGTAAAAAAAACCATCTCAATTTTCAGCACTGTAGAATTACTTATATGAATTATGTGTACTACTCTGACGCATGATCTCGAAACATGGTTAAGCAATCTCTAGGCCTAGAGAAATGTCCTCTTAGATGTCAGCAAAAAGCCGACATGCTCTTCAGTGTTACAACTCTAATGACCAATCTTAACCATATTGTCATTGGTTGATGAGAAAAAGAGACATTGACTGACACACATCGGTATGCACACTCCCACCCTTGCGCGCGCGTACGCACTCGCGCACACACACACACACACACACACACGCATACATATATACATACACACACGCACACACACACACACACACAAATGCCCACGCTCGTCGCAGAGTTATCAAAACCTAGAAGAAATAATATAGAAATAAGACCACAATTTAGATTTAGCATCGACTT
>OMKK01055737.1:0-12960 GCA_900302305.1 Polymixia japonica | reverse complement strand
TTCTCTGTCGACGTTAGCTCAGCTAGCATAAGCTAGCATAGCTTGGTCCGGTTTGGCTAACAGCTAACGTGCAAGGTAACGTTATGGTGTGTGTGTCGCTCGGCTACATGCACGCACGCACACACACACACACACACACACACGCATACATATATACATACACACACGCACACACACACACACAAATGCCCACGCTCGTCGCAGAGTTATCAAAACCTAGAAGAAATAATATAGAAATAAGACCACAATTTAGATTTAGCATCGACTTTCTCGGTGGTATTTTCCTACCCCAAGATCAGAACTGTTTCCAACCTGCACATAAAGCTACGTTCTTCCTTACATTAGCCTATAGCACCTTCACTAAATAACAGATCAATAGCCTACTTACTATTTCTCTTGGTTGCTGAGCCAAAATGGCGAAGGTAGATACACGATCACATAAGCATTTTGTATGGGATGCATCTGTAAGCACCGTTTTACATCCTTTCGTGGACCAGGTTCCCCAAGAATCGTTCCTGCAAGAAGAAGGCAGAAGGTAATTAGGTTAATTCCAGCGGCAGCACGACTTCTCCACGGCTTTTCGACATCTGTCCAGATCTGACTAAACAACAACAGCGGTGCCTAGTATAGACTATTGCATTTAAAAAAAAAAAAGCGAATAGGGAACATCGACGCGGCTTTTTAGTCGAGGCTACAACAAGCATCCAGCTCCAGCAGAGGAAAAAAAGGCTGAGACAGAGGAGGGGGAGGACGGAGAGCCGAGCCGTCCAATACCGAGCGGTGCTGATTGATTCTCTATACGCAGCTGAACAGCAACAACTGATGTCAAAAGATATACCACTATCCTTGTATAATGCTTATATTTAAGTGAAAATATCATATTTACCCGGATTTCGTTTACGTGAAATTCCATTCGCTTAAGATTTTTTTTCCAAGAGATTGTATTTTCCTCTGAATGCTCGTTAGTCTGTTTCCCCCCCCTCTCTTTTTTTTTTTTTTTTTTTTTTTTTTTTGGTAGATCTTTTCTCCCTAAAACCGTTTTAATTAGCAGCTTTTGGATGCTTCCTATGGGGAATTTTCACCCTGGAAACGGTGGACAGCATCGTATTGATACCTTCCTCTGTGCCGGTGTGAGAGGGGGGAGGTTGATATAATGAAAACATAAATTGCGCTTTCACAAGACGTGTTTGTTCAGTTGGATTGTGATGCTATCCTTGAAAGGCGTTGTGTTTTTACACGGTTTCTAAAATTTCTTTCACCCAGGAGTTGACACTGCCCTGTGAGAACTATTTGACAAAAAGCACCGCAGAACTACAGTAACAGCCTCCCACCCCCATGGAAGCAACGCAAATGGTTGCAGCCAGTCTCCCCACACACACACACACACACGCACACTAGTAAGTGAAATGAGAGGAACGCGTCTCTTCCATTTGTCATTCGCTCTCACTGATTTTTTAAGTCTTCTGATAAAAAATAAATACATTTGATCAAACGTCATTTCGATATGACAACTTTTTTTTTTCCACATGAAAATAATCCAAATGAAATGAATGTCGGTGTTCAAGCACACATTTTTTTTATGTCAAGCACAAACTCAAATCACACGCGTACACACGCACGATCTGATATTGGTGATTTGGGCACCCACACACACACGCACGCACACACACACACACGCACACACACCTATTGGTTTAATTAAACCTTGGAATACTTGGTGTATGACAAAAGGAAGTGCAGATAACAACAATTTAGGACAATTTACAATACATTAGTGGAGGTAATATGTCTACACAGGCAACAGAGCAATCTGATGTAGTGGCTTCTGCCGTTTGAGGGAATCATAAGGTGTCTTTTCTTCAACAGGGCAGCAATATTTATTTATCCCACAAGTGTTGAAAGGTAGCTTGAATCTTGGAGCCCGCTGAGTATTTCAGCAGCGTGGGACAAGCTCTGGGAAAGAAGCAATACAATTTACGAAAGATCCTCCACTGTCTTTCCCTCTCATCTCTCTTCTACCCCTACTGGGCGTTCTGCCCGTTTTATGCAACCTATGGATGTTTACTGTTGAACGCCACCTACATTTCGCAATGTCATCCCCACGATCCCCACGCGAAACCTCAGGACAACCTCGTCCACGTAGTCGAGACCACTCGTTCGGTAGCTTCGACGTACGTAGGTTTTGACAATATAACTTCGTAAGTACAAAAGACTAATTAGAAAGCACGGCTAGTAGAGATTGCGCTACACGAATCACGGATGGACGGGTGAGTGGCTGAGATGTCGTGAATGGTCTTAACGGAACTTATTTGTAATAACTAAAAACGCTATCGGTTACATAACACCCCGCCTTGTGCTCTGAAAAAGCACAGCGGAGATAGGTCATTTAAGTGAGACACACACTAATGGGTCCAATATTGATGCCCTATGCTGAGGTCCTGAGATGCAGGTGCACGGACCTGCTGTTTCACCTCACTGCTTTAATTTGTACTGACTTCTATGATGGCTTAATAAATGACGGCTAGGGTGTTTAAACACTGAGGATAAAAGAAATGAAGTTCCTCGCTTGGCATCTGCGCGTCGTGGGGATTTAAGTCAAAAATATAGTGTCAAACAGGACAGCGGTCCTCAGAGACGCCGACTGAGTGCACTAGGTATGTCACAAGAGCTTGTGAAGGCCTCTTACATGTGTCAGTGGTGGCCGGTGCACAAGGCAACACTGTGTGATAGAAAACAATCAATTGTCCTCTGCGCTGGCGGTTTGACTGAGGCACCTGTAAGTGCAACGAACAGCAAGAGTAAAGTCCCAGGATATGACCGATGATTTGGGAACAAGGTGATGACTGTGAGCTACTTCCATGAAGTAAGACACCAGGGCACGCTGCCCCAACTGCTGCGCGCCAAAATGGAAGCCAGACGGCGCAAAAGGCTTTGCATTGTTTTAGCACTTCTTGAAGGAAGGAGAAAGGAACACTGGTGAGGTTCCAAACTTCCTCATTTACACCTTCCTCACCCAACAGCCAACCTGAGACACTTATTTTGGTCATCAAACATGATGATCACATTCAAAGGCAAAAAAGAAGTTGTCAGCGTGTGCTGTCTCGTGATGTGGAAAGATGAATGGCAGGACTTGGCAGTGCCTCTCTTCCAAGAGGATCTTGGGATGATAATAATAATAATAATAATAATAACTTTATTTATATAGCACTTTTCGAAAACAAGTTACAAAGTGCTTCACGAAGACATAAAAACGAGAGAAATGACCCGATAAATAATAAATAAAAGCAGAACTGATACAGTAATAATGACAAGTGAGGTATGAATTACTAAAACACAGTAAAAAAAAAAAACAAGTAAAGTAAAAAGAAAAAGCAATTCTGAAAAAGTGCGTTTTTAAGAGAGATTCAAAAGAAGAAACAGAGCTAGCCTGCCTGTTCCAGAGTCGTGGGGCCTTGACTCCAGAGGCTCGCTCTCCTCTGGTTTTTAGCCTTGACCTGGGAATTACTAACAGGCTTCTGCTGGAGGATCTCATTCAGCTGCATTCAGGCTCCTAAGTTGTTTGTCAAAGTTAACTTTGTTATCAAAGACAACACCCAGCTTTCTGTACTGAGTTTCGATACAACAGGATAGAGAACCTAAGTGCTCGCTAGAAGGGTCAGGACCTACGATAATGGCTTCTGATTTATCTGTGTTTAACTGAAGATGGGACGGATCTCCCCTTGACAGTGGATCTGTTTCCAAGTTGAGTCCTCCCAGCACATACAGTATGTTGCTAGGTGTTCGCCGTTCCACAAATCATCTTTCGTGCCAGCGAGAGAACCTGACAGGAGTTCATCCCTCTCGGGCATTTATGTGAGCCACTTCTGACATGTTGTCTGACCTTATCAGGACATACTGGCCCTGGAATACAGACAGTAGTGCCTGCGAGTAAGTGACACTGCCCATGTTTTTCAACCTCGGTGAAGCACAGCTACACGCCGTCCAGCACGCACCCTTTGTTGACCACGTCCGGTTCTTGCGATGACGCATCGGCAACATCCAAAGCGATGACCCTGTCCGGCGGTAGCATTTGCAGCAGGCTTTCTTGTTTGTTGTTCCGCACCAAGCAGTCACTGTCTGTCTAGCTAGCTCCGGTGACAAGCAGTATGAGTCAGGCTGGCCATTTGCTTCGGGTGCTCCGCCAGGGAGAGCTCCAAGCGGGAAAGCTAAAACAGCCTAGAACCTCACAGCATTCGTGTCGAAGCTAGAGAACCCAGGCACTGTGGTTGGGAACTCTAAGTTCGCCTAAGGCGATGCACTTCAGGCGATATCATGCAAAGACTGGCACACACAATGACATCAGATGAGGAACAACCCTGTGATGTTATCACCCTGTTCATCCATCCTGGATCTTTTGACAAAGCTCGTGGCAGCTATTAAATCCGTCTGCGGGCTGCAAAACTGATTGGCTCCATTAATGGAGCTCAAAAATGCTTTCTTCCTCGTAAACTATTTCCTGGCTGAGATGCTCAGGCATACGCTCACAGTAGCAGAGGCAAGGACAAAAATCCACAGAGTGCTTTCTGAAATCCTCACCACAGGAGGAGCCTCGCATGGTTATTGAATTGCCTTTTTCATCAGACACATCTAATCATTTTACATACATCTTATCCAGAGCGACTTATACGAGTGGAGAACATTCCCCAAAATCCCCCTGGAGCAGGTAGGATACTTTGACGTTTATGACCACACAGGGGATTGAACCCAAGACCTCCTGATTAGAGGACGACCTCTCTACCCCTGGGCCACCCTGTCGCCCATCAGTGAGTCTTTTTATATACCACTACATTACTTTTCATTAGCCGGTCATAGCCATAGTCCATTCCACAAAAACCTTTTGATGCTTTCTCTACCGCAGTGCTTTTAACACAGTAACTTTCCAAAAAAAGAATAGACTTGAATTGAGCGCTATAGACTTGTCTCACTACTTCTGGTTTTACTATGCTGCCCACAGTGCGTAGAGAAATTGGAAGTGTCCAAAGTAATTTTGTTGTATGAAACATTCAAGAGCAAATTTAAGGATTATTTTTGTTTTTGTATGATACTTGGATTTGGTTAATTTGCCCTGACATTGTCTCTGGAATGCATTCTTTGGTTCTCTGCCAGTTACTAAACATCAGCAAGATTTAGCCAAAGCTAAAGAGTCATATGATCTGATCGTGACATCTTTAATCATTTTTGGCCAGATCACCATACATATTTTAAACCAACAGCAATACTTTATTTAAGGAAGTGCCTTGCTCCTGACGGCATCACTGTTATGGCAATAGTAACAGTAAAGAATACCCTCCCATGTAATATTGTAATTATACAGTGGTTACCAGCAAAATAAAATATTAAAATAAAAATATATGGAGTGTTCATATTTTGGGGCAATTCGCTTTTAAAATAAAAATATTTTGTTATCCCAAACTGAATAAATACCACATATATAAACACAAAACTGCTTGGTTAGCTCAGTCTTGTAACTAAGATATTTGCTGAAAAAAATACATTTTCCATGGACGGATTTAGCAACTATGTCTGCAAATTTCTCATGATTTTTTTGGGCCAGAGTGGGAGGATGGCTTCTTTTAACATCAAGGCTGAACAATTTTATATTTAAATCTATTGTTGTCATGAGCCTTGATTGGTAAAGATGATTTTTACATCCTGACAACCCATTTCTTAAAGCATTTACACCAGCTCTCAAACCAATGTAGCTACTAATATCTCAGCTTTGATAGAGTTACTCTGTTATGGTGGAAATATGAATAGTTTGTATAAATGGTCTTCCATGAGTTATTGTTGAATCTGGTATGCTGGTTTCAAATGATGCATGTGTTGAATTCGGTCTACATTATGAGACTATCATGAAGTGCCCTTGAGGGCTGTCGTATCTGAAAACACTTCTACTTCTACAGCCAGTACAACTGTTATTATTACTGCAACAACACCACCGCACCAACAACAACAACCATAATAATAACAGATAAATAAAAACAGATTAGCAAAGATGCTGCTTATTTGATGTGTCAGATGGTGTCTACTCCTGTTTTAAGTTTGGACTGTGGAACAGTCTTTAAGGCTTTGGTGGATAATCTGAGATGCTATGCTGGAGCATATGGCATTAAAAGGCCGGCTATATATATATGGCACTAGACATTGCTTTAAAAGTGAATTACAAGATTTTAAAATCAACTCTAAAACTAACTGGAGACCAGTGCAGGAAGGGCTCAAAGTTGGTTATATGTTAACTTTTCCTGTTTTAAGTTAAAAGCTACTGATTAAAAGTAAATGATTCGCTATTTGGAACATATGTACAGGGAACTAGAATATGGGACGGGATGAGATATTGATCAGTGTTTGCAACTAATGAAAATCTTAATTCTGGACAGCCCTCTTAAATGTAAAAAGGAGTCTGGTCCAAGATAATATCTATAAACAGATATCTGCATATGAATGCAGAATCTGTGGGCAACGGGACAACGATTTTGGTATCGGAATGCTTTGGTCGCATGCAGGTAAACAGTCGTGTGGAGAGCAAAAGAGGCGGGACGCAATCTCTGAGCCTATCGGTAGTGAAGAGGGGAAACATCTTTTGAGTCTAGTTACTACTCTTCAGACCCCTCAGCATTTAAGGACATACGGTATTGTGACCTCCATCTTAATGCTTCTTCTTAATGCTCTTCCAGCAATGACTCGACAGGCCACTTTGTGTCAGTTTACCTAATTTGGGAGTTTTGTTGGTCTTCTTTCATGATCAAAATAATCAAAAAACACTTACAGTTGAATAGGCATATCCTGTACTCAGTAATTGAAAGAAAGCTAAATATTATTGTCCCCATACCAATAAATAACATTATTTAAACGTTGTATTTTTTGAAAGAGGGGACCTCTTGGTGGATTACATTTGACTAACCTTTACCTATTCTATACTCTATATACTGAAATGTAATTTATATTGGTACATTGGTGAGACGGTGGTATTATCAGGCTTCTTTGAGAGTTGGAATGTTTGCAATTTGAATTACAGTAATAAAAGTGTACGCTTATGACTTGCTTTACAACAGGTGCTGAGGAAGTGTTGTGATCACCATTTTTTTGTAACTTTTTGCAACATTTGGGAATCGGTTTTCCAGTGTATGGGTGTCCTTATTTACTGAATCTTCGATATTGACATTTAGGAAGTCATTGATCGAAGCAGGTGCAACACATTACACTGCAGTGCTCTTGATTAGAATCTGCTCAGAACATGAACAAGCTCTTACATAAGAGGAAGTATCATACAAAAAGCCACCATATGGAAAACTATCAAGAGTTGTGATATGTATGATATGTGTGTGATATGAGATGTAAAGATGTAAATCATTGTCACAAATCACAGACAAATCACGCATAAACGCCTCTTTGTTGGTTACAAACCTTTCCTATGCCTGTTAATGGCTGTACTTTCTTGCATTGCCTTACTGTATCCTGTTACGCTCCACTGCGTTGAAACCACTGGCATTGGATCCATTTGAATAGTTCAAATCATTCTCAAGAGGCCAGCGTTGGAATCACCAGAAATTTAATTTAGTAAATAGGCTTTCTCCATTTTGTTATCTGTCAGAGAGCATGGAGAGCCCTCGCTCTTTCTCTCATTGCTCTAGAGGAACAGTCTAATTTTCATATTTTGCAGTCATTAGGATTAAATGGCACCATGTACTAAAACACCGGCAGGGGATGCAAACTGCCCCCCCACCACAAAAATGAATGGCCGAGAGTAGAAACCTGTGAATTTACTAGGCAAGGTGTGGATGTATGTAACTGCATGAGCGTAAAGCACAGGATGCCTAAAGAATGAGCATTAATGATGAACAAATCATATATGGATTCCATCAAAATATCAAGCTCTACACTTTTAAAGCGATGTTAACATTTTATCCTGAACATCTCATCCTGTAACGTGACACAATCTAGCAGCATGCAGTAACACACACAGCCAAATCACTTTTCTTGTCTCCTTTAGACAAAGACGCTCATACCTCTGGTTTCCAACCATGTAGTCTACAATAATAGTGAACATTAGCACCAGGGACTCAGATGTTCCAGCTATCTAGGCTATCCTACAAGTATGCACTAGGCAACATACAGTATTTAATTACTAAGTACACAAAACCACATGTAATGTATCTGGACCACACTAAGTCCAATACAGTAGATACAAAAAAAAAACAACCCAGAAGAGAACAGCTCTCCACTTGCAATCACCATTTTCATTTTGGAAATTGTTTCATTGAGCACTCTCATTTGGTTTGAACCAACATGGCTGACAGATGGCATATTACCCCCTCAATGAGTCCTCAGAGTGGCTGGTACTGTATAATAAGGACAAGCCAACTGGCTGTAAGGGAACATAATCATCATACCAAAGTCATCCTGTGGTACTACAATTAAAAGAGAATGATGCTGATACAGCTGATGCATTTTGTATTTAAAGCAAGTTTATACAGATATACCTTCAAAGAAAACTTTCAATAGAAATAATCTGTTGTTAGTTGCCTCCAAAGTCTCCACAGCTGTTATAAGGGCATTCGTAAACATATCAAAAATGGCATAAAAGCTATTTTAAGTATTTGTCAATTCAGCTTCACAAATAATCCCAAACAGTGTGATTGAATATAGCCATATTGTTTCAATGACACAGAAGTACAAGAGAACAAGAGTAATAAAATTAATTTGAAGGTCTTGGGAACATGAAACATGCCCGTAGGCACTGTAGGCTAAACGAAAATAATGAAGATACTACCAAAGTCTAGACCTAGCCCTGCCCTCTTTTCAGCTTCTTCTTCTAGATGAAATTAAGTACAAAACAACCCAAACTCAACGCCTGCTTACACAGCATCACAACACCAACCTTGCGGCGCAAAAACCCTAAATTGAAATTAAAGAGAAGCAGAAAGAGGCTGACAAAAGTATATAAATATACTGTATGTGAATATAACTCAGATATTTTCCTCCGACTTTCCTCTGACTGTGCTGCTGTTTGTCTGCCTGCTGCGCTGCTCTATTTGGTTTCGTTCACACTGAAACGCACATGGAAGATAATTGAGTTATCCAGATTTTTAAGATAAAGGGAGAATGCAGCTGTAGTGTAACAAATCAGCGCTCTCAGTGAGTAAAACGCAATGTTATTCGTTTTAAATGTATCATGAGTAAAAAGTAATGAGTAATGGATTCATTTTATTTTTGGAGTAATGAACCAAACGCTCCCTATCACACCTCAAGCAAAAGGAAAAGGTTATAGTGCATGCCCACTTACATTACGTTGCTATCCCACAGTGCACAGTAAGGGTTCAGCGTTCCCTGAAAGACAAACAAGGACATGATGTTAAAATTTACACTGATGAGGATGATTTTGATGATGTTGATTACCATCATCATCGCGATCATTAATCAATTGCGAATCAATTGCATGTGTCCTACTACATAAAACCTCTGAAGATGTGTTTCATGGGTCACATATGAACCATAAATTATAATATCGACTATACTAAAAACATGTAGTGCATCACCTTGCATGATGGCTTTCAATTACACCTCCCCATCCCCCACTACAAACACCACACACACACACACACACACACACACAAACACACAAACACACACACACTTTATCTCTGAGATGGACAAAAGGTCCCTTCAGTCATTAAAAGAATTGTTCTTCCAACTGTCTGACTTTACTGGAATGTAGTCTCCTGACAATGGATGCCTCCAAATTAATTATCGAACCAATTAACTGCCATTGTTTGTTGGCTAATTGGAAATTAAACATGCTATGTTCATAGTAGAACATTACTCACTGATCAAAAAAGCTTTTCATAATTGTATAATAACAGAAAACTGTTTCATGACGAACTGAAGCATCTATTTGTAAATCTATACAGATTAATCTTTTTGTTAATCTATACATGGCTTTCTGTTACTTTAACTCAAAATGACAAAATGATTTGGGTGCTTACATTTGCCAGGTGAGCCAGCTCTATCTCCAAGTGAGACTCCGTCACCTTGGGCTCAGGTCTCACTGTCACTGCAATGACCTTAGAGTTCACAACTGTGTGGTTCCTGTGTCAAACAGAGAGAAGGGCAAAAAATATGTTAAAACTGTCTAGATTTAATTAAGTTAGCTGGATCTTCCTATTGTACACCATTTGTTTAATTACCACTGAGGGTCAAACATGTTGAAAACATTGTGGTCCACCATTTACTACAAGTTGCTGTCAGTAGCTGTTCGCCACTTTCTACTACAACAAAGCAGAGGGTCAAATCTGATATATTAGTTTAGCAATGCTAGCATAGATCCCCAGAAATGTTACACAGAGTCTGGGAATGAAAAAATCTCCAATGTTCCAAACCTTTACCCTTAGTTTACTTTATAATCAAACACTTAAAGCTGTATTATGTAGGTATTATATATTATATATGTATTGTATTATATTATATGTATTATATATGTATTGTATTATGTATGCATGTATTATACTCTGCCTCTACTGATAGTGAAGGGAAATTACAACAAGCCATTATAGTTAAAAACAAGCTCAACTTTTCCCCTCCCCTGTGGTACCTCTCCATCACTCCTCTCCCCTGTCCATCAAAAATCCTCACATGCTACAGGTGCCCATATTGGGAGGAGTTTAGACATGGCAGGGATTGTCAACATGGTTTATAAAAGATCATATTTCAATGAACCTTTGGATAGCACACAATCTTTTCACGTTATTTTAACATTAAACATATCACACAATGCAGCTTTAAGTTAACTTTTCACATTTTGAAAAACATTAGAACTGTGATTTATATGGAAGAGTATAACTCAGGCATGAGTTTTTTGTTTTTTTAAATTGTATCTCAGTAATTAAAAACCTAAAAACCTCAGTAATTAAACCTTTTAAAAAGCAATAAAAAGCTAATCATTTTGTACAGTCAACTGAATATTCTACTTGTCAGAATCTAAAATCCATAGCAGTTCACCTCTAGGAGGACATTGTGTCAACATTCTGAATGACATCATAAGGGGAGGTGCTGATGGTGTGGCAGCACACTGTACCTCGCCCACTCCACTTGGTGTAAGAGTATTATTGGCCTACTTTTTGATACAGTGCAAGTGATCTTACTTGTCAAATTTCAATATGGAAGTCAATGAAAAACCTGGAGAGTGGAGTGAAGTGTTTTTTTCATATAGGAGAGTGAGGGTTTCTTTTTTCTTTGAAACTTCAGGTGCTTCAAGCTAATGGTTGACCAAATATTACATGCTACGTTCATTTCATTATGCTTCTTTATCAGAGTCCCTTAACCCCTTAACCCTTGCCAGTAGACTAGAGAACATGGAAAGTAAATATGCTGCCCTTACTTTGGTGAAGGTAGCATAAGTCCAAGAGTCTTGTAAAGGACTGTTCCCAAAATGAAGACAGGCGATCCATCCATATCTAATGGCAACAAAAGAACAATTATTTAGCAATTAGCATTACTGTCAAGATTGGACTCTGACATGTTATCTCATTAAATAATGAATATAAATGTTGATATTGTATGCAACCATGGCCACATGGGATAAATGGATCTTTTACTTGCTTTTAGGCTAAAAGAAACATTCTGGATATCTATATATGCTTATTACTGTTTAAATATAGACTGAAATAATACTGTATAAGACATCTTCTTCAAATTAGTTTCAAAGCAAACTAATTAAGAGCAGCACTTGGCTAACGTGTACACAACAAACCTTGCTAGCACACAGTGCCAATACATATCCGGCTAATAATAAATTGAGAAATAATCCAAATGTTTTGTATAATTCCTTGACAAGAAATAATTTTCCACAACTGATACGGTCTATGTTGACTCCGGTCGGGGAAGTGCTAAACTCGTCTTCGCCATCAGCATCTTCCGCGGTCCAAATTAGAGTGGCTAGGATTAGGCATGAGCCATACATTCTAAATCAATAACTTGTTTTGTTATCTGAAATATATTCCAGATAAGACTGATTACACCAATTAACCAAATTGTCTCGCACTGGACTGGGATATCCTCTGGCCCTTGGCAGTGTTTGAAAGAACGCAAAAAGAGCTGAGTCAACGGAAAACTCAATGACTGAACAAGCACAGGCAAGCGAACGAAGGCTTCGTTCTAAAGGCCGGATGCGTTTATTTTACGTTCCACGAAGCAAATGTGTTACGGTATGAAACGTTAAAAAAAAAAAACGATCTTCCGCATTGACATTGACCTGTCTGTTTGAAAGTCTTCAAAAACGCATTGACCTAAAAGTATTCAGAGCTTGTTCCGCGATTCCATGACATTCATTTCCATTCAACAGTTGTAGCCATTGTAGAATGTTTCAATACGCATTCACTCTTAATTCCACACCGGTGCTACAGTCACTGCAGCCTGTCAAATGTCAAACGTTACAAAGAATAAGAATAAAACTTTTAAAAGACAAAACTTGCGTCTCTTAAACAACTGGCTTCCTGACCATTCCTCATTTCTATTTTTTTTTTTTGCCACAATGGGGGCATAATATAATTATACATTATCCATTAATGTAAATTTTAAAATGTGTTTCACACAATTTGTATGGATTGCATAGCTGTGTCTTGGCTGCGTGTCTTAAGAACTATGTGTTGCAGCGGGTCTGAAAATGATCTGATGTGAACAATATGTAGCCATGTTACCTGCTGACTGGGAAACAAACAGGCCCTTTGGGATCACTACTTTGTCCTCTGAGTTCCGGGCCCAGTCAACCATGCCTTTACGACCCTTCATGGGGAAGTTGATGTCAGTCATCACAGACACAGCTGGAAGTCTCTGGATGCTGGCAACTAATACAAAAACAAACAACCAATAAATATACTGTAAAATAAACACTGAATATGACTATTCATTTCTATCTACAGTTGTCAG